>QJPP01005049.1:0-13423 GCA_003996215.1 Jaltomata sinuosa
GGTTTTGGCTTTGGGCCTACTGACACTGTTTTCTAAACCTTGCATGGCCCGGGGGGCCATTTTTGATGGAAATGATTTGGAAATGGTTGATTTCACTTGTGGTTTAAAATCATCAGTTTTACTATTATCACTAGACTCGGCAGGGCCGAAGTGCTAGATGAGTTTTCTTACTACTTGAGATGATTTTTAGCTTCGGTTGGACCGAGCACATGAGATGACTTTTTACTGTTTAGACCCGGTGACGCCCGGGCACCCTTGGAGGGGTTTTTCAGATATTTTTCTACTATTTTTTAGTCCTGGACAGGGTCTGGGCATGCATATTTGAGATTGGTTCTATATCTTGATATTGAGACTGGGACTCTATCTTGATACATGTTCTGATACTGAGATATGGTATGGGGTCGAGGACCTCCATGGACCTTGCTATCCGGGCCAGGAGCTACGAGCTGCGTGTGCCGGAAGAGGGGTATACGGGGGAGTAGAGGTATACGGGCAGAGACCTTCCATGGAACCTACCTGCTAGGCCGGATCGGCGCCGGAGGAGGTACATACAGAGATACTATGGCACTTGAGATCTTCATGCATCATATCATTCATGGTTCGAGGTTCCACCCTTGTTTGCTGTTTGCTGATTGTACGCTCCGGTAGTATGGAATGCCGGAGGGTTTGTTTTCACTTGTTTGTGTTCCTCGGTTGTATGGGCGGCCGGGGGACTGTAGGTAGACTTTTGCTATTTATTTACAGAATGGTTCTGTATTATGGATAAGTATGAGATTGGTACTGCTAGGGTGTTAGTTTCTGTATTTGAGGTTGATATGATTAGTTGAGTATTGATTCATGTCTTGAGCATGCCTATTATTACTCTTTCTCTCTTCTTCTTACACTTGAGGTTACCGGTATACCGTCCATCCCGTAAACTTATTTTGTATACACTGTTGTTGCAAGGATCCCAGGGGCGTTGGTTTTCTTACTTCACTGTGCCTTTGGTGTGTAATATTCTGCTTACTAGCCCTCATCTGTGGTTCTGTTGATTTCCCTCTGGGCCTAGTTCCTGTGTACCTTTCGTTGATATTCTTCTGTGACTACTTGCTTCTATTCCTGTCTATTACTGCTCTTTTATCTTGTATGTGCCCAGTCGGCCTATGATACCTACTGGGTACCTTATGCTTCGCATTTGGTGCTCACCCCTACCCCCTGCATCTTTGGGTGCAGATCCTAGTGTGGGCCATCGCCGGTAGATCGTTGAGATTCGTGCTTGGAGAGCTGTTGAAGACTACTTCAGACTGAAGGTGGGCTCTTGGCGATCGGAGCTTAGCTTTAGTTTATCTTTTGCTGCATGTACTCTATTTCTATCCAGAGACATCTGTATATATAGTTTTGGTGTACTTGTATTCCATATATGTAGTTTGGCTCTGTACTATGATACCAGGTCTTGGGGTTTGGTGTAGTTTCCGCATTTGTATATATTTACATTCATATTATCTATTTTATTCGTCTTGTTCTCTTATTTGTTAGATAGTAGCCCATTACTAGCTGTTCTGGGCTACAGGGATTGGTTCACCTACCGGGGGTTGTAGGTGCCATCATGATCGAGAAATCGGGTCGTGACAGGATCCCATTTTTCATGTCCCAATATTGCGCCGGTATGTGCCATATGAGTCTTATGTGTTGCATTGGGATTTAGTTTAAATAGATGAGAGTTTATCCTTTATTGAGGAGCCAATACCTATCCTGGCCAGAGATATTAGGATATTGAGATCTAGGGAGATTCTAGTTGTGAAGGTTCAATGGAGGCATCGTCTCATCCGGTCGAGGAGGCTACTTAGGAGACTGAGAGTGAGTTGCGTGCACAGTATCTGCAGTTGTTTGATATTTCAAGTACTCCCTTCTTCTTGACTTTTGAGGACGAAAGTCTTTCTAGTAGTAGATATTGTGATTACCCTTCCAGGCATATTCCCCATTTATCTATTTATTATACTATTAGAGGTTTCCTGTAGCAACCCCAAGTCATTTATGGCTTGCTGGGACCAGTAGTTCAGTGCCCTTGTCGTTTGTTTTGTTGTTTGGACTGTTTGCCTTTTTTAGAGCCTTAACTTAGAATATCATTGACTTTAGTCAACATTCTTACCTAACGTGCTTGGAATAAAATTTCAACAATTCCGTTAGCTCCGGAGCATTGAGTTTGGTCTAGTTGGACCTTTAGTCGAGGCTTGAGAACTTTTGGTGTGGGTTTTGTATTGCTCTTTCTATTTTTAAGCCATTTAGAGTTGAAAGTGTAACTTCGGTCAGCTTTTGATGATCAGAGCGTCAGATTCAAAATTTGACGATTCCATTAGCTCTGGAATGATGAGTTTGAGTTAGGTTGGTTGTTGATTTAGGTCCCTGGTGAGCCAGTCTCATTTCATCTAGTTGGTTGGTTTTAGTTAGCACTGACTTGGGTCAACAATTCTCCAAAATTACCTCATATAGAAGTTTCATCAATCTGGTTGAGTCTGGAATGTCGTTTCCACACTATTAGCATTATTGATTTTTTAATATCGGTTTCCGATTGTACCCGGAATTCCCCTTGAAAATTCTTAGTGCTGCTAGTTTTAGTGTAGTTGCAGGCCTTCCCAGGTAGCGCGATCGCGCTAACTTGTGGAAGGCCCTTGTACGCGATAGTGCCAGGCCAGCGCCAATGGCGCCTAGGCCAGCACCTGCTTGCCAGCGCAAATGGCGCTTTCTGTGTGCGATCGAGCCTTGGCGCCTACCTTCCCTTAGCGCGATGGTGCTAGTTTAGCGCGATAGCGCTTACCATCAGCTATATATTTCTTGTTATTTCAATTTTCCAGCCTTGTTCCTTCACTATTCCCATACAAAAACTCAAATTTCTCTCCTCTTAAGTGTTCAAAAATGTTCCAAGCCTTGGGAATTCATTCCATTGAAGAGAAAGCTTGCTCCCTAGGCTACTTTTGTAAGTCTCCTTCCCCAATTTCCCCTTTTTCCTCTATTGTTGAACTTCCATGGCTATGAATTCTAAAAGCTTGGTTTTCCTTTGAAGAATATCCCTCCTTAGAGTTGCATGTTGCGTAAATTCCATGATTTCATTTTCTTGGCATGTTGCTCTCATTGTGGTAAGTTTTCTTGCTCCAATTTCTGATTTTTCTTCTTAATATTCCAACTTTAATCCCTCTCTTGAGTGAGCTGTTTGGAGCCTTTTCCCTTGGCCAAAATTGCTCATTTTTGGAGCATGTTTTCTTCGCATCATTGTGGTCATCGTGCTTCTTTCCATATTTGGTTTCAGGTTTGGGCCCTGCAGGCCCACTTTTTACCCAAATTTTGACCTGGCTACAATTGTAGCATTATGGGTATCGTTAGACTCATTTTAATGTGTTGTTTATGTTTTTTATAGTTTGATTGTCATTCGGGATTTCTTAGACCGATTTGAGCTTCGATATTGTTGTCCAGAAGCTTATCATCGAACGACAGGTAGGTTATAATTTAAAACCTTTAGACTTTGCATATATAGGATTAAATTATACTAATGGGCATCCTTGGGTTGGGTTTACCAGGTTGGTACCACAGATCATGACCGCTTGTTTATGTTCGGTTACATTCCTTCCTCCGATGTTTGTAGTATTTGTTTTATACGCTCTATTTACCCTTGTGGTCCTGTGTGGCCTTATATAGACTCTAGAACATAGATGGTGGGATATTCGCAATGTACGTGAGTCCCAAACAATGTTATAACTATTATAGAGTTGGCTATATGTGTTGTAGAATGATTGAAGCCTATGCAGAGCCGATAGTTTATTGTGAGTTGTTGGGCTATTGATTTTGATTGAGCATGCCATCATCATACATATAAAAGGATTTTCTTCATGATTTTACTATGGTTTTTGCTTTGCGTCTTGTGTAGATGATTTCTAAACCTTGCATGTCCCGTGGGGCCCGTTTTTGGTAAAATTGATTATGAAATAGTTTGGCATCATCTTAATGGATCGTCTTGGAGTAAGAAAAGTTAAAAGAAAGATTTGTCACAATTTTCCTGCTATATATTGGACGCGGTTGAATCGAGGTGCTAGATTTACCCTGTTATTAGTGAGAATCTATATTAGACTCGGTAAGGCCGAGCGATAGACCTGTTTTACCACTGTTTTAGACACGGATACGCGCATGCACCCTTGAAAGGGGTTTATGAGACTTAATTCATCGATTTTGACCTCGATAGAATCCAGGAATGCATTTCGAGCATTTGAGTACTAGTTGTGATCCGGTGGCACTCCTGATGTTTGAGGTTAGAGTGTAGTATATGGTCTACGAGTAGACCTCCATAGACCATGTCATTCTGGACCCAGTGATATGGGAAAAAGGGTGATCGGGGGTAGGGGTGTATGGAAGAGTAGATGTACTCGGGAGAAGTCCTTCCATGGATCATGCCTTTATTGGACCTTTGGAGCACCAAAGGGGGTAACATACTGACACTATGCTTAAAATTAGTTCGTCATATCATATCATATCATTCATTTGTGTGATATTCCACCCTTGTTTTCTGTTTGTTGAGTGTACGCTCCGGTTGTATGGGCGGCCGAAGGGTTTGGTTACACTTAATTGTGTTCCACGGTTGTATGGGTGGATGGGGGACTGTAGGTAGAGACTTATTACTTTATCACTATACTACACCCTATCATGGTTATATATATGTGAGATTGGATACTAAGAGGTTGCTAGTTCTTGTCTTGAGTTTGGTATGATTAAGTTGGTTATTTATTCCAGTTTTCCCAGGAATGCCTATCTTTATTCTCCTCCTACCTTCCCTTGTACTTTAGGTTAACGGTATACCATCCACTTCTAAACTTACTATATACTATTATTGCGAGGATCCCAGGTGCGCCATTTCTTACCTTCACATATGCCTGTTGTGTATATATTCCACTTGCTAGCCTTATATGTTGCTTTCTGCTGTCTTCCCTCTAGGCTAGTTTTTGTGTACCTATTCGTTGGCTTCTGTGACTATCTGTTTCTATTCTGTTCAATACTGTTCTTTTATCTTATATGTGCCCAGTCGGCCTATGATACCTACTGGGCACCATTTTCTTTACAATCGGTGCTCAAACTATACTCTACATCTTCTTGTGCAGATCCTAGTGTGGGTTATCGCCGCTAGATTGCTATGAGTCGTGCTTGGAGATTTTGGACTATCCAGATTGAGGGTGAGCTCTTGGCGACCGGAGCTTAGCTTTGAGTTTATCTTTTGCTTTATGTACTCTATTACTACTCAGAGACATTGGTGTATATATTATTTTGGATCCTTTCGTACTCCTTATATGTAGAACTAGCTCTATACTATGATACCAGTTTTCGAATTTGGTTTAGCTTCTGCATATGTATGTGTATATTCCTGTTATCTATTTTCTTCATCTTGTTCCCTTGCTTCTGCTTATTAAATTGTTCTTTCGCTTAAGTTGTTAGATAGTAGGTCATTTCTAACCGTTCTGGGCTACGAGGATTGGTTCGCCTACTGGGGGGTTGTAGGTGTCATCATGACCAAGAAATCGGGTTGTGACATCAATTCAAAGCCTAAGAGTGCCATCTTTCTTCTTTAAAAATAAGACAGGTGTTCCCCAAGGAGAAACACTAGGAAGGATGAAAACTTTCTCAAGAAGTTCTTGCAATTGAATTTTTAACTCCCTCAATTCTGTTGGAGTCATTCAATAGGGATTGATAGAAATAAGAGTAGTTTAGGGAATAAGATCTATCATAAATTCAACTTCCCTTTTAGGAGGCAACGCATGAATATTTTCAGGGAAGACATCAGGAAAATCACACACAGTAGGTATGTCCTTAAGATCAGGACTCTCCAAATGTGTTGCATCATAGCCTTTATGAATCATCTTTCTTGCTAAGACCACCGAAATAATATTTGATGTTAATGATCTTTCACCTTGAACAATGATGTGTGAAAATGTAGGGTCTTTAAAAGTCACACGCTTTGACCTATATTCCACTACTACGTGGTATTTATAAAGCCAATCCATCTGGACCATAACATCAAAGTCTTGAATCATGAAGGGACAATATCTATTAATCTGATTACAAAAAAGTTGATGACCCAAAGGTCTTTCGACAATGTCACGACCTGAAATTGGGCCATGATGGCAACTACTAAACCCCTCCAGTAGGCAAGCCAACCCAAGAATATGATACTAATGTATAAGTATTAAAAAAAGAAGCAGAAAAGAAAACCCAGCAGGATGTCACGCCTTAAATCCCATCAAGACAGATAGGCACTCGATGCTTTAAAGGCTCGAAAGAACAAACCTATAAGTTATGCTTACCATGTGTGTAACTATGAAAATAATAAAGATTTGACAAGTATATATAGGCTGCTTTGATATGAAGACAAACATAGATAGGCCCAAAACTTGTATATATGATATGGCCGTTAAGGCCACAATTATTAAAAGACAAGACACAACTAAACGTTACTTTAACATTCATCTACAAAGTCTCTACAAGATGAACAAACTTAGTTTAGGTTGGGATAGGGCCTCGCCTTACCATTGCCTACTATACAATACCAAAAATATATACCAAAGACTTGGTAAAGCCCCGAATCAACCTAGAGCTCACCAACACTAGCTGAGTATTTTGTGCACCTACTGGGGAGGTCTACTAGCTGGAGTACCTATTCCTGTGGCATGAAACACAATGTCCCCGATGAGGGACATCAGTATGAAAGGATATAATGAATATGTAAGGCATAAAGTAACCATATGTAAATCAAGATCTCAAATGAAGTCAAGTATCAATGCATACCCTACAAATAAGAATGAAAGGCCACCTTTGCTTATACTTGTGGAATCCTATACTTAACATTCTTTACTTTACTCTTCTTTGCTTTATAATCTTTGTAAGGCATGTGATACAAATTACAAGCTGATCATTGGTAGAAGAGGATGACCCATGCTAGGCATTTTAACCCCTGGAATGTTGTCCTCATAAATATACAAATTGGGATCAACCCATGCTAAACTTTATCCCGTGGGATAACACCCATAAATACATAAATTGGGATTGACCCATCCTAGGCTTTCGCCCCTAGGCTTCCACCCATATATATATAGATTGCTTCATGTAGTTTCTTTAATCTTTGAGATTGTTATTTGGTGGTCATAATCATTATTGAGCTTTGGAACTATGGACCAATAGTAGAAGACATGTGAATATGCACTTAAGGCAGTAACACTAACATAAGAAGAAAACATAGCATCAACATAATATTTAGGAACTTATATTACATAATGAGCCTTATTTGACTTAAAGAATAACTCATAAAGATTGTTGTGCAGAATACCTTGTCATACTAGTACTTGGAAGTTCAAACATGCAGATTTAATAGTAAACACATATTAAAGTACTTGGACATACTATGGAATGGGGAAAGGATCGCTAACTACATTGTAGATTGTACACTGCAACTATGTATCATTTACTGGGAAGAGTACTTAGAAACTCACTTTGTTGGTGGTAACACATATAAGACTTCATACCAAAGAATATGAAGCTGAATATCCTTACATGCCTTGTTGTATAACCAGTTATTACAATGAATTAACTTCCTCCCTTTCGGATTATCAATCTATAATGAAATAAATGGTAAAACTAGTATTAGTAGCTATCAACCAATTTGGGAAACTTGATCTCATAAAATCAGTAACAAGGCAATAAGCTCATAATTGACCAAATGAAGTGTTATTTTCACCTCTTCTCCTCTAAACACGTCAATATACTATACAACCTACTTATAAGGTCCTCCAAAGCACTTCGTGCTTGACAACACATACCTAATAGTATATAAAGGTGTAACATCCAGCAAGTTCACGTAACACCTAATTAAGTGTTGTATCACCATACCCTCCTCCTTACTTCAATACAACTTCACACACCCTTTTACAAGCTCAACCAAGTTTTCCCTAATGTATACATATAAAATAGCTGATAAGACAGACACCAAACATCCTTCAACACAATAGGAAAATATTGAACTCAAGGATTTCAATCAGCACCCTATGAGTTCTTGACAAAAGCACATAACAATTCTCCACCAAACTTGTATATAAAGAGGGGTAAAAATGGGCAGTAACTTTACCTCAAATTTTGGAAATTTATTCTCTTGACTTTTACTTCTTCAAGAGCTTGAACTTTCCTTCACTCTTAAACCAGAGAAGAAGAGAAAAGTTTCTTAATAACAAAGTAAAGTTGAACTTCCAAGCTTAGAGAGGGTTTTCCTATGCCTTAAACATAAAGAACATAATTCCCATAATTTTCTTAAGACATTCTCATGATTTATTCACTTACCTTAGCTTGGAAGGAAAGGGAATCCCAAGAACCCTAATAAGGATTTTAGGGATGCTGTAGAAGCTAAGAGAGAGCATGAGAGAAACTTGAGAAATCTGATGTTGTGTAAGTAAAATGAACTGATCTTTATCCCTTTAAAAGGGGACTGCTTTGGCTTACTTTTCTTACTCATTTTTGGACATAACTTGTCAAGTAGGTGATGCACCTACTTGTCCATTTAACATGGGCCTTTGTGGATTAAACATTATTGGGCCTTGGCTACCAATTTTCCCCCTTTCTTTCACTTCTTTGGACCAGAGTTTATTCAATGTGTGATGGGAGTACTTGGCCCTATAAGCTGGTCAAAATAGTCTTAGTAGCTGTTGCACCTACTTGCTTCAGTAGGTTGGTTAACAAGTCAAAGTAGGTGATGCCCCTTCTATCTTAGTTACATTAAGCAAGAAGCTCACTTATTTTATTATACTTTATAAATCCTAATCCCTTTTGCTTTAACTTAACACTTCACTTTAAACTTTATGCTCAAATATCACCTAACTATCTCAGGTTTGAATACTGCCAATGAGGTTAACTGTGCCGTATACATGCTGAAATGTATGAGTTATTAAGATACCATCCAAACCTATTTTAAACCATCAGTACTCACATAAGAAACTTTTTCCATCACTTATAAAACAACGCTTTCCATATGAATAGAACTAGTATACGCAAAATTCGGTGTGTTACATCCTCCCCTATCCCCTTAGAAATATTCATCCTCGAATATTAGCATAATTAGCCAGCCCAAACAAGTTAAAGCCTAAGTAAAGTACCCTATTAGCCTGATAATACATATGGACTTATACTTAGTTGTTAATGCCTCAACTAAACTCTTTTGCCTTTATCTTCGGATTTAAATAAATGAGGATACTTGTATTTCATTACTTCTTCAGATTCCCATGTAACTTCTTCTACTTGTTGGTTTCTCTATAGTACTTTAACAAAAGCTACTTCCTTATTTTTCAACTCCTTATCTTGTCGATCCAGAATATAAATATGTGCCTTTTCATAAGTGAGATCTCTCGTAACTTGTATATCTTCAGTAAGAGTAATATGAGATGGGTTACCTACACACTTTGGAAACATTAAGACATGAAACATCGGATGAACTGTTGAAAGCTCTTGGGGTAGCTCTAACTCATACATGACTTGGACAAATCTTTAAATAACCTTATATGGACCTATGTAGCATGAACTCAACTTTCCTCTTGTACCAAATATCATTACCCCTTTCATTGGTGACACCTTCAAGAACACCAAATCTCATATAGAAAAATCTAGCCCTCTTCTTCTAACATCCGCATATGATTTGTGTTAAATTTAAGCTGTTGATAGCCGTTGTTGTATCAAATTAAATTTTTCCATAGCCTTATGAACAAGATCTGGCCCAAACAAGGCAGTTTCACCTACTTCAAACCATCTGATTAGTGATCTGCACTTTCTCCCATATAAAGCTTTATAAGGTGCCATTTTGATACTTGAATGATAGGTATTGTAGTAAGAAAACTCAATAAGTGGCAAATGATCATTCCAACTATCTTTGAAGTATAATACATAAGCTCACAGCTTATCCTCAAGTGTTTGGATTGTATGTTTTTACTGACCTTCCATTTGAGGGTGAAAGGTTGTTCTTAAATTGTAATGACCCTTCCGGTCATTTCCACGTTTAAGTTTGAAGTCAAGCAAATCGGCAAAAGATATCGTAAGACCTTTAACAATTTTCTGAACTTTGGGTCAAATGTGTCGGGGCTTTTCTCCCAATATATAAAGAGTTAGAAGTCCCCCGAAATACCCAATCGAAGGTCTACGAGTCTAGTTTCCAACGCACAAAACCGCACGTCCAAATAATCTCGGAGCAGAGAGTTATGACTGTTTTACCGCGGACTGTCTGGCAGAAAACGGGTTACGAACCGGGTCGCGAATCGGGTCGGGTTTAACCCGATTTAAGCTTCAATTTTACATTTTAAAATGCCATTTCAGTTCCGAAACAGTGATAAAATATAAGGGAGGATCCCGAGATAATTCTTGAATATCAAAATCGTGCGTAGGCAAATTACGAGCCTAAACTTAAGAACTTCATTAGCATCGTGCGTGTAATTGAAATAATTATTTAAAAGTTGAATTTGGTAAAAATTATATTATTATTACCTTTTCAAAATATTTTAAACGTCTTATGAAAAATATGTTTGGTACGATATAAGTGTTTACGTATTTATTTTATAAAATTTTTATACTCCGTAATATTTTAACGGAGATAGTAAATTTAATTATGTTAAAATTTATTATTATAATATAGTAGGTTTTATTAGAAATGATTTTCTAATAATTATGGTATATTTAAAATACTATAATTATTTACCACGAATTTACGCAATACCCGAATATATATCTAACGGAGGGAATTGGTTGCCACCTCCACCCCCACGTGTAAGTGGAAGGTGAAGGCAGCAAATGGGAAAGGTGGCCAGCAAATGGGAAAGGTGGCAGCATGTCTGCACTTATATATATTAGGTTAATGGCTGAAAGTAATTTACCTATATATATATATATATTACTGTTGCACACAACTTGCACAGTATTAAATGCTCATTCACGTGAGAGGTTTTGTGGTGAGAAAAATATATTTGATAAAGTAAATCAATTATCTTGTCAAGTTATTTCTTCCCAAATTCGATTCCGATTCCGATTTAATTTTGGATTCTCTCGGAGTGGTTCGAGATTAGACATCGTGTTCCAGCAGCTTGTCGTCGGACGACAGGTAGGTTACGGTTTAATTTCCCTAGACTCCGTATATATAGAATAAAATTGTATTAATGGGCATCCTTGGGTTGGTATTAGGTTGGTACTACAGACCTTGACCGCTTTATTCATGTCCGCTATTTTTTTATTCCTCCGTTGTTTGTAGTATTTGGCGATATATTTCATTTATTTACCCTTGCGGTCCTGTGAGGGCCTTATTGACTCTGGAACATAGACGGTGGGATTTTGGGAATGTCCGCGAGTCCTGGACATAGAATTATCCTTCTAGGCTGGTTATGCTTGCTGAGTAGCTGTGGGCCTGTGCAGGGTCGGTAGGTTGATTGTAAGCTGTTGAGCAGCTATTGTTGTGTGTGAGCATATCATTTCCATGCATATAAAGAGGTTTTATCGATGTTTTACAGTGGTTTTGGCTTTGGACCTACTGACACTGTTTTCTAAACCTTGCATGGCCCGGGGGGCCGTTTTTGATGGAAATGATTTGGAAATGGTTGATTTCACTTGTGGTTTAAAATCATCAGTTTTACTATTATCACTAGCCTCGGCAGAGCCGGAGTGCTAGATGAGTTTTCTTACTACTTGAGATGATTTTTAGCTTCGGTTGGACCGAGCACATGAGATGACTTTTTACTGTTTAGACCCGGCGACGCCCGGGCACCCTTGGAGGGGTTTTTCAGATATTTTCCTACTATTTTTTAGTCCTGGACGGGGTCTGGGCATGCATATTTGAGACTGGTTCTATATCTTGATATTGAGACTGGGACTCTATCTTGATACATGTTCTGATACTGAGATATGGTATGGGGTCGAGGACCTCCATGGACCTTGCTAGCCGGGCCAGGGGCTACGAGCTGCGTGTGCCGGAAGAGGGGTATACGGGGGAGTAGAGGTATACGGGCAGAGACCTTCCATGGAACCTACCTGCTGGGCCGGATCGGCGCCGGAGGAGGTACATACAGAGATACTATGGCACTTGAGATCTTCATGCATCATATCATTCATGGTGCGAGGTTCCACCCTTGTTTGCTGTTTGCTGATTGTACGCTCCGGTAGTATGGGATGCCGGAGGGTTTGTTTTCACTTGTTTGTGTTCCTCGGTTGTATGGGCGGCCGAGGGACTGTAGGTAGACTTTTGCTATTTTAGTTACAGAGTTGTTCTCAATTAGGGATGAGTATGAGATTGGTTACTGCTAGACTGTTAGTTTCTGGATTTGAGATTGTTATGATTAGTTGGGTTGATTCATGTCTGGAGCATGCCTATTATTACTCTTTCTCTCTTCTTCTTACACTTGAGGTTACCGGGGTATTATATACCGTCGCATTTTACGTAAACTTATTTGTATACCACATGTTTGCTTGCAAGGATCCCAGGTGCGTTGTTTCTTTACTTTCACCTGTGCCTTTGGTGTGTACTTTCTGCTACTAGCCCTCATCTGTAGGTTCTGTTGATTTCCGCTCTGGGCTAGTTCCTGCTTACCTTTCGCTTTGATTTCTGTGCACTACTGCTTCATATTCTGTCTATTACTGCTCTTTTTATCTTTATATGTGGCCCAGATCGGCCTATGATACCCTACTGGAGGTACCTCTATGCTTCGCATTGGTGCTCACCCCTACCCCCTGCATCTTTGGGTGCAGATCCTAGTGTGGCGCCATCGCCGGGTTAGAATCATTGAGATTCGTGCTTGGAGATCTGTTGAGGACTACTTCAGGCTGAGGGTGAGCTCTTGGCGATCGGAGCTTAGCTTTAGTTTATCTTTTGATTCATGTTCTCTATTTCCATTCAGAGACATCTGTATATATAGTTTTGGTTACTTGTACTCCATGTATGTAGTTTGGCTCTGTACTATGATACCAGGTCTTGGGGTTTGGATTAGTTTTCCGCATTTGTATATATTTACATTCATATTATCTATTTTATTCGTCTTGTTCTCTTATTTGTTAGATAGTAGCCCATTACTAGCTGTTCTGGGCTACAGGGATTGGTTCACCTACCGGGGGTTGGAGGTGCCATCATGACCGAGAAATCGGGTCGTCACAACTTGGTATCAGAGCTTTAGGTTCACCGGTGTCATCGGTATAGGAGCCAATGTCTAGTAGAGTCCTGCGGATCGGGGCGGAGACGTCCGTACTCAATCTTTGGGAGGCTACAGTGGCATTTTAGGAAAATTAACTCTTTCATTGCTTCTGTGTCGTGCGTTGTACCCTTGAAGTTTCTAGAGATCTCATTGGTTCTACTTCATTCTCCCGCAAATGGTTCGTACGAGATCATCGGCAGCCCGCGAGGATGAGC
>QJPP01005050.1:0-12916 GCA_003996215.1 Jaltomata sinuosa
AGAGAAACCAAAGGCAAAAGTCATCTCCCATAACCTACCACGACAGGCATCGGTCCAGCCATGGGACGTCACAGAGCCCATCGGACTGGACTAGTGGAACTGAAGCTGAGAGGCAAGACTTGATGAGCTGCCACGATGCCCGTAAGAGACACGGCGGGATGTCACAGAGCCCGTTGAATCAAGCCAAATAGAGATTAAGGATAAAGCTTACTAGCCGACAAGATGGCCATGATGGATGTCGCATCCACGATGTCCCATTGCATCAGCCCATGGAATCAAGGCAGAAGACCTGGAGCTCAAATATGAAGAAGCCCGATGGGCACCCACGACGCCCGTCGCAGCCACGACAGCCCATGGGGCATCCCGTTGGAAGTATCGCGTCCAGTTAATCCTAGAAAAGTTAGGATTTGGTCTTTTTTGTCTATAAATACTTCCCCTTAGGTTTTATTTTGGGGTCCCCGACATTGTTTGATATTGTTACATTTTGTTTGTGCTTTGGAGACATCATAATACAAGTTCTTGAGAATTAAAGTTTGTTCTTGATTTATTGAAGTGTTCTTGAGATTTATTCAAGATTCCGAATTTCTTTACTTCTTCTTGTAAGTATCTACTCATGATTGTTCCAACACATCTTGATTGTTAACTTATGAACATGAGTAGCTAAATCCACAATTAGGGTTGTGGGAACCATGAAGTTTTGACGAAGTAGGCGAAGTACTTGGTAATTCTAGGGCGGTATTTATGCATATATTGTTCTTCCCTTCGCTTTGATTGATTTTTAATGGTGTACAACATTAGAACTCGCCTTATCCTTACTTTCCAGACCAAGGAGGTAACAAATGGGAAAAAGGATTATTCAACAACGGAGATTTGAGGCTACCAACCCTCACCTAATAGCTTGACCTTGTCCGGGAATAGCTAATCTGGGATCCAGGGTAAGGGTTAGTAAAGCACACACTCGCGGCCGGACCAAGGGCGTGTGGTGAAATTCATCTATCTGAGGGACCAACTATTTAGGTGAACCTAACTTACCGATTCTGCATGCTAAGCACCAAGCTAGTTTACTAAGTACAATGCCTTACTAAGTTATGATCTCATGGGGAACACTACCCTCGTCACTTCTCTTATTAATAACAACTTCTGAAACTGTTATTTGTTACTTGTTACGAATTTAAGTTACGATAAATAATTATTACTCAAAAACCCCTTCCGAGGGAAATAAATGGCTAGCAGCGTAAATAAACACTAATCAACCATAGTCCTACCATATTCCCTGTGGGATCGACCCCAACCTTCATTGGGTTCTATATTTGAACAACGATTGCTTATGCTTCTAAAAGAAGTTATAATTTGGGCGTATCAAATTTTGGCGCCATTGTCGGGGAATACGATTTAGGATTAAGTGAGATTGTGTTTATTTCACTATTAGTCCTTATTTCCTGATTTTACTTTTTTTGTTGTTTTTGTTTTATTATGCAGGTTGCACACTTGTGCATGACCAGTACAAGGAGTCAAGGAAATCTCTTGATCTAATACGATCCTCAATTCTCTAGAACTCTAAGAAACATGGCTAAAGAGGGAGTTTATGAGACACCAAAACAGGTCACAACTCAGTTGTTGGCCGAAGAAGAGTAAAGGAAAAAGGCAGGGGAAGACGTCTTTGCTGCAGAAGATGCTTAAATTGCAGCAGATCTTGTAGCTCGAAATGAGGTAGCTGAGCAAGCACGACAACAAGCTGCGGGAGATGAGGCAGCCCGACATAATACACCTCATGTTATAGTAGCACCAAGAGGTAATAGAGGCAGACAGATGCATCAACTATGACACGTCCCACGGTACAATATTTATGATGATAAGGCTGGGACAACAGGCCCTATAGTGTTGACACCGATGCCCGATGGTGTAAAGTTTGATATTACTAGCACTATGATTCAGCTGCTGAACCTGAAGAGATTATTTGCTGGCAAGCTGATGGATGATGCTAACTTGCACTTATCGAACTTTACAAGGATCTGCAAGGCCTACAACCTTCCAGGAGTGGATCAGGATACTATCAGATTGTGGATCTTCCCATTTTCATTGACTGGAGAAGCGAAACTTTGGATTGCAGAACTACCTGATGCTTCTATATTCACATAGGTTGAGCTGAGAAATAAGTTTCTAGAAAGGTTCTTTCCTCCATCAAGGATGTTGCAGCTAAAGCAGGAGATTTATAATTTCAAATAGCTTCCCACGGAGGCTTTGTATGAAACATGGTTGCGGTTCAATAAGAAGCTGAAGAAAGTTCTAAATCACAGAATCCCTTCACACCACTTGATGGAAATCTTCTACAAAGCATTGAATGCAAATACTAAGGCGGTAGCAGATACAATAATCTGGGGAGCATTCATGGAGAACACTTATGTAAAAGCCTCTGAGATGCTTGATAGGGTTACCAAGACTAACAGGTCATGGCATACAAGAGATACAGAAAGCTTGGCAGGAACTTATGCAGTTGGGAAATCCAGTGACCATGAAAAATTCCAGGAAATTAAATAGAACTTCACATCTCTGCAAACTACTGTTGATATAATTGCAAAACAAATTCTTAATGGTGGTTTGGAGAAGGTGAAGGTTGTTGGTACATAAGGTAGAGCACTAAGGCAAGATGAGTACGACTCTGATGAAGAAGCAAATTATCTGAATGATCAAGTGGAAGGTTTCGGGCCAATGGCCAGGGAAATCAAGGTCAGAACAGGGATAGAGATGGAAACTACAATCATTCTGGTTACAGAGATAGGAGCAGAGGTAGAAATGGTGATTGGAACAAGAGGTATGGATACAAGAATGATAGAGGCGGTCTGTATGTCCCTCCTGGGAATTGTGAAGATAGACCTGAACAACCATCTATGAGGGAGCTTCTCAACAAAGTATTTCAAAAGGTTGATTCTATGGATGCAAGCATGAAGGAGATGCGCGCTGAACTTTTAGGTATGAGTCAGAAAGTGGAGGCTCATTTTGTATCCATAAAGCATCTTGAGACTCAGATACACCAGATGTCTACCAGCATAAATCCGCGACAAAAGGGTACTCTCCCAAGTGACACCATTCAGAATCCGAAGAATGATCAACAGGTTATGGCTGTGACTACTCGAAGCAGAAAATAGACTGTTGACCCTCCTATGCCTATAGTTGTTGATGAGCCAGCCAAGTCTGAAAAGGATGATGCTGAGATTGTGGTCGAATATGAGGAAGAGGATAGCAGTGAAGGGCCAAGTGAGAGGAAGGCTTCTAATTCAAAAACGAAGAACAAATATGTTGCACCGGTCTTGAAGCCCATGTCATTGCCTCCTCCACCTTACCCACAGAGATTGAAGAAAAAGGTTGAGGACGACAAATTTCACAAGTTCATTTCCATACTGAAACAACTTTCAGTCAGTATCCTTTTAGTTGAAGCATTGGAGCAGATGCCTGGATATGCTAAATTCATGAAGGATCTGGTGACAAGGAAGAGAACTGTGAGCTTTGAGCTAACTGATAATTTGCACCATTGTAGTGCAATAGCCTCCCATTCTTTGGTACAGAAAAAGGAAGATCACTACTAAAAAAACTGCAAATACCGACCTCAAAATTACCGACCTCCTATGGAAGTCGGTAATTTCCGACCTCCGGAAGTCGGTATTGTTAAAAACAAAAAAATATTTTATTTTCTTAAGAAAACCGACTTCAAGATGTCGGTTTATTTGGAAAAAAAATGCGGGAAAACCAAATACCGACCTCCGATGGTCGGAAACTTCCCAGAAAAAAATAAAATAAAGAAAAACCGACCTCTTGTAGTCGGTATCGAATTAGTAAATAAAAAATAAAATTTAAATTTATCTCAATTAAATATAAAAAAATGAAAAAAAGAAATATTTTTAATAACTTTTAAATAAACCGACCTCCGGATGTCGGTTTTTTGAAAGATAAAAAACAAAAAAACAAA
The DNA here is from genome assembly GCA_003996215.1 of Jaltomata sinuosa. Classification (NCBI taxonomy): domain Eukaryota; kingdom Viridiplantae; phylum Streptophyta; class Magnoliopsida; order Solanales; family Solanaceae; genus Jaltomata; species Jaltomata sinuosa. Next base: position 3,965 of record QJPP01005050.1, read on the forward strand.
TTAATACCGACTTCCTGATGTCGGTAATATTAAATTTACATAATTGATTTTATTTACCTTAAATTATTCTCATAGTGACTTCCCGAAGTCGGTATTTATTTTTTATTTTTTATTTAATTATTTTATTTATATTATAAAATAAAAATAATATTAATACCGACATTCAGAGGTCGGTATTGTTTATTTAACATAATTAATTTTATTTTCATTAAAATTAAAGGTAATACCGACCTCCGGAGGTCGGTATTTTACTTTTATTTTCATTAAAATTAAAGGTAATACCGACCTCCGGAGGTCGGTATTTTACTTTTATTTTCATTAAAATTAAAGGTAATACCGACCTCCGGAGGTCGGTATTTTACTTTTATTTTCATTAAAATTAAAGGTAATACCGACCTCCGGAGGTCGGTATTTTACTTTTATTTAATTATTTTGAATAAAATCGACCTCCGGATGTCGGTATTACCTTTAAAATATTTGTAATAATCACTATTTTTCTATTGTGTATAACACTAAGGGGTCGTTTGGTAGCTAGTTAAAGTTATATAGGTATTAGTAATGTAGATATTAGTTATGAGGGAATCTATATATTATTTATACATGTATTAGTTATGTAGGATTAGTTATTCATGTATTAATTATACAAGTATTACTTATTCCACCTTCTATATCCTGTATAAGATAATACATAGATTCCCTCATAACTTATACATCGTCTTGAATATACATATGTCTCGTCTAGTGATGTATATACGTATATATATATATATAGTACGTATTCAAAAGCTAATTAACCGATCGATAATACATATCCAAATACGTAGTATGGATACGTCATATATTACGTACATATGAGTTAATATACGATCATTGAGAAATGTAATTAACCAAGTCCTATATATTATATATAATGATCCATCGTCTTGAATATATGTCTCGTCTAGTGATGTACGTATATACATAGTACGTATTCAAAAGCTAATTAACCAATCGATATATAATCCATAACCAAGTAGTATGGAATATGTTGTATATTACGTACATATGAGTTAATATACGATCATTGAATATAATTAACCAAGTTATTCTATGTACTATAATGATCCGTCGTCTTGAATATATGTTTTTTTGTTGCGATATTGTACGTATATATATAGTACGTATTCAAAAGCTAATTAACTAATCGATAATCCATCCAAGCAATGGAATACCATTGTATTACGTACACACGAGGTAATATACGATTGTTGAGTAATGTAAATAAGCAAGTCCTATATATATAGTAATGATCTGTCGTCTTGAATATATGTTTTTTTGTGGCGATATTGTACGTATATATATAGTACGTATTCAAAAGCTAATTAACCAATCGATAATCCATCCAAGTAGTATGGAATACATTGTATTACGTACATATATGAGGTAATATACGATCATAGAGTAATATAATTAATCAAGTCCTGTATATTAAATGGTCCATCATCTTGAATATATATGTCTCGTCTTTAGTGATGTATGTTTATATATATAGTACATATTCAAAAGCTAATTAACTAATCGACAATTCATCCAAGTAGCTAGTGGAATACATTGTATTACGTACATATGAGGTACTATACGATGACGATCGTTGAGTAATATAATTAACCAAGTCCTATATATTACTGGTCTGTCGTCTTAAATATATGTCTCGTCTAGTCATGATGTACATATATAGTACGTATTCAAAAGCTAATTAATTAATCGATTGATAATCCATTCAAGTAGTATGAAATACATTGTATAGTAGCATAATCATTGAGTAATGTAACGAATCAATAATGTATCCGAGTTTATGAAATATGTTGATGATTAAATAATTTTTATTAATTACTTTTAGTTTTTTTTAAAAACCGACCTCAAGTGGTCGGTTTTATCAAAAAATACTTTATTTTTAAAAAAAACCGACCTCAAGTGGTCGGTTTTATCAAAAAATACTTTATTTTTTAAAAAAACCGACCTCAAGTGGTCGGTTTTATCAAAAAATACTTTATTTTTTAAAAATACCGACCTCAAGTGGTCGGTTTTTTTTTTTTTTTTTAATTTTATTACCTAAAAACCCTAACACCCTAACTAACACTCACACTCACACCACCCTCACCTCCGGCGCCCCCTCCCTCCGAAAACATTCCCCTGCTGCTGCCGCTGTTGTGCCTTCCACCGCTGCTGCTGCCGCTGTTGGTGCCTTCCACCGCTGCCGCTGCCGCTGCTGCTGCTGACGCTGTTGGTGCCTTCCACCGCTGCCGCTCCCGCTGCTGCTGTTGACGCTGTTGGTGCCTTCCACCGCTGCCGCTGCTGCTGCTGAGGTTGCTGCCGCTGCTGCTGCTGAGGTTGCTGCCGCTGCTGCTGCTGCCGCTGCTGCTGCCGCTGCCGCTGCTGCTGCACATTGCTGCCGCTGCTGCTGCTGAAGGTTGCTGCCGCTTCTCCTGCCGCTGCTGCTGCTGCCGCTGCTGCTGCTGAAGTTTGTTATCGCCTGCCGCTGCCGCCTATCGCCGTCTCTGTTGCTGCTCCAGTGGGGGTCCATCAAGGTAAGTAATTTTAATTTTCTTGTTAATTAATTATAGTTATTAAATTAGGGTTTATCTTTGTTAATTTTAGTTACTAAATTAGGATTTATCATTTAACTAGGGCATGTCATTGTTAATGTATTTGTTTAGCATAAGTGTCAACACTAGTTGATCCTATTGATGACAAAATTGATTTTCTTGGAAGATCAATTTATGTCCACCTAGTGTTGACACTTAGTCTTTAATTTAGTTATAATGTATTTGTTTAGCATAAGTGTCAACACTAGTTGATCCTATTGATGACAAAATTGATTTTCTTGGAAGATCAATTTATGTCCACCTAGTGTTGACACTTAGTCTTTAATTTAGTTACAAGAACAAGGGTGATATTCAGAGTTGCAACAACTATAGGGGTATCAAATTGCTAAGCCACACTATGAAGGTCTGGGAGAGGGTGGTGGAGTTGAGGTTGAGACAGATCGTGCCTATTTCAGAGAACCAGTTCGGCTTTATGCCAGGACGCTCGACTACAGAAGCTATTCATCTCCTTAGAAGACTGGTGGAGCAGTACAGGGAAAGGAAGAAGGACTTGCACATGGTGTTCATCGATCTAGAAAAAGCGTACGATAAAGTACCTAGGGAGGTCCTTTGGAGGTGCTTGGAGGCCCGAGGTGTACCCGTGGCGTACACCAGATCAATTAAGGACATGTATGAGGGGGCCAAGACTCGCGTTAGAACTGTGGGAGGAGATTCAGAGCAATTTCCCGTGTTGATGGGGTTGCACCAGGGATCGACCCTTAGCCCATTTTTATTTGCCTTGGTAATGGATGTATTGACGCGGCAAATACAAGGTGAGGTGCCATGGTGCATGTTATTTGCGGATGATGTAGTTTTGGTGGACGAGACTCGCGGAGGAGTTAATGCTAAGTTGGAGGTTTGGAGACAGACTCTCGAGTCGAAGGGGTTTAGGTTGAGCAGGACCAAGACTGAATATATGGAGTGCAAGTTCAGTGAGGCGACTCAGGATGATGATGTAGAAGTGAAGCTGGATACACAGGTCATCCAAAAGAAAGGGTGTTTCAAGTATCTTGGGTCTATTATCCAAGGAAATGGAGAGATTGATGAGGATGTCACCCATCGTATTGGTGTTGGGTGGATGAAATGGAGGATCGCATCTGGAATCTTGTGCGATAAGAAGGTGCCTACTAAACTTAAAGGCAAATTCTACAGAGTGGTGGTCCGACCAGCTTTGTTGTATGGAGTTGAGTGTTGGCCAGTAAAGAACTCCCATATTCAAAAGATGAAGGTGGCGGAGATGAGGATGTTGCGATGGATGTGCGGGTTTACTAGGAGAGATAGGATTAGGAATGAGGATATCCGAGATAAGGTGGGTGTGGCGTCGGTGGAAGATAAGATGCGGGAAGCGAGGTTGAGATGGTTCGGACATGTGAGGAGGAGAGGCACGGATGCCCCAGTGCGGAGGTGTGAGAGGTTGGCTATGGATGGTTACAGGAGAGGACGAGGTAGACCGAAAAAGTATTGGGGAGAGGTGATTCGACAGGACATGGCGCAGTTGCAGCTTACCGAGGACATGACCCTAGATAGGAAGGTGTGGAGGACGCGGATTAGGGTAGAAGAGTAGTAGGTAGAAGTGTGTGTAGGCTAGTAGGTAGGAGTGTGTTTGCTTTTGTCTTTTATTATTAATCCGAGTAGTAATCGTAGTGTTACGCTTATAGTATCTTGTTCTTGGATTCCTCGTGGTAGTATTTGTGGCAGTGCCCTGTTTCTGTCTGTTGTTTGTTACTACATATTACTCCCTATCGTCTCTTGTAGTTTTGTCTTGTATTTGTATCCTGTATCTTTGTTACGTCCTTTTTAGCCTATTTTTAGACTGTTTTGTCTTGAGCCGGGGGTCTATCGGTAACAGCCTCTCTACCTCACCTCTGAGGTAGTGGTATGGACTGCGTACACTCTACCCTCCCCAGACCCCACGCTGTGGGAATACACTGGGTATGTTGTTGTTGTGTTGTTGTTGTATTTGTTTAGCATAAGTGTCAACACTAGTTGATCCTATTGATGACAAAATTGATTTTCTTGCAAGATCAATTTGTGTCCATCTAGTGTTGACACTTAGTCTTTAATTTGATTATAATGTGGTTGATTAGTAAGTGTCAAGACTAGTTGATCCTATTGATGACAAAATTGATTTTCTTGCAAGATCAATTTGTGTCCATCTAGTGTTGACACTTAATACTAATTAGCATTAAGTATTACCCTTGTGGCCCTGTGTGGCCTTGATTATGCCTCTGGACCATAGATGGTGGGTTATTTGGGAATGTCCGTGAGTCTCGGACATCGATATCTCGATTATAGAGCTGGTTATGTATGCTGTAGAGCGATTGGAGCTTATGCAGGGCCAATAGGTTTATTTGTGAGCCATTGGGCTACTGATTGTGTTTGGCACATCATTATCATGCATATAAACTGAAAATATGAACTAGTGACTTAAAATTGTGAAATTTAGTAAGTCGAAATTTTGAACTAATGACTTAAGATTGTGAAGTGTAGTTAGTTGGAATTTTGAACTAGTGACTTAAAATAATGAAGTTTATTAAGTTATAATTTGAATTAGTGACTTAAAATAAGTAAAGTGTAGTTAGTTGTTAGTTGGAATTTTGAACTAGTGACTTAAAATAGTGAATGTAGTAAGTTAAAATTTTGGAATTATGAACTTAAAATAAGTAAAGTGTAGTTAGTTGTTAGTTGGAATTTTGAACTAGTGACTTAAAATAGTGAAGTGTAGTAAGTTAAAATTTTGAACTAGTGACTTAAAATAAGTAAAGTGTAGTTAGTTGTTAGTTGAAATTTTGAACTAGTGACTTAAAATAGTGAAGTGTAGTAAGTTAAAATTTTGAACTAGTGACTTAAAATAAGTAAGTGTAGTTAGTTGTTAGTTGGAATTTTGAACTAGTGACTTAAAATAGTGAAGTGTAGTAAGTTAAAATTTTGAACTAGTGACTTAAAATAAGTAAAGTGTAGTTAGTTGTTAGTTGGAATTTTGAACTAGTGACTTAAAATAGTGAAGTGTAGTAAGTTAAAATTTTAAACTAGTGACTTAAAATAAGTAAAGTGTAGTTAGTTGTTAGTTGGAATTTTGAACTTAGTGACTTAAAATAGTGAAGTGTAGTAAGTTAAAATTTTGAACTAGTGACTTAAAATAAGTAAAGTGTAGTTAGTTGTTAGTTGAAATTTTGAACTAGTGACTTAAAATAGTGAAGTGTAGTAAGTTAAAATTTTGAAATAGTGACTTAAAATAAGTAAAGTGTAGTTAGTTGTTAGTTGGAATTTTGAACTAGTGACTTAAAATAGTGAAGTGTAGTAAGTTAAAATTTTGAACTAGTGACTTAAAATAAGTAAAGTGTAGTTAGTTGTTAGTTGGAATTTTGAATTAGTGACTTAAAATAGTGAAGTGTAGTAAGTTAAAATTTGGAACTAGTGACTTAAAATAAGTAAAGTGTAGTTAGTTGTTAGTTGGAATTTTGAACTTAGTGACTTAAAATAATGAGTTTATTAATTATAATTGAATAGTTGACTAAAATAATTAAAGATTGTAGTTAGTTGTTAGTTAAATTTTGACCTAGTGACTTCAAATAGTGAAGTGTTTAAGTTTAATTTGAATTAGTTGACTTAAATAAGTAAAGTAGTTAGTTAGTTGTTAGTTGGAATTTTGAACTAGTGACTTAAAATAGTGAAGTGTAGTAAGTTAAAATTGTGAACTAGTGACTTAAAATAAGTAAAGTGTAGTTAGTTGTTAGTTGGAATTTTGAACTAGTGACTTCAAATAGTGAAGTGTAGTAAGTTAAAATTTTGAACTAGTGACTTAAAATAAGTAAAGTGTAGTTAGTTGTTAGTTGGAATTTTGAACTAGTGACTTTTAATAGTGAAGTGTAGTAAGTTAAAATTGTGAACTAGTGACTTAAAATAAGTAAAGTATAGTTAGTTGTTAGTTTGGAATTTTTGACTAGTGACTGTAAAAATAGTGAAGTGCTAGTAAGTGAAAATTATTAAACTAGTTGACTTAAAAAAGTAAAATGTAGTTAGTTGTTAGTTGAAATTTGAACTAGTGACTTAATAGTGAAGTATAGTACGTTTTAAAATTATTACTAGTGACTTAAAATAAGTAAAGTTTGTTAGTTAGTTGTTAGTTGAAATTTTGAACTAGTGACTTAAAATAGTAAAGTGTAGTAAGTTATAATTTGAATTAGTGACTTAAAATAAGTAAAGTGTAGTTAGTTGTTAGTTGGAATTTTGAACTAGTGACTTAAAATAGTGAAGTGTAGTAAGTTAAAATTGTGAACTAGTGACTTAAAATAAGTAAAGTGTTGTTAGTTGTTAGTTGGAATTTTGAACTAGTGACTTAAAATAGTGAAGTGTAGTAAGTTATAATTTGAATTAGTGACTTAAAATAAGTAAAGTGTAGTTAGTTGTTAGTTGGAATTTTGAACTAGTGACTTAAAATAGTGAAGTGTAGTAAGTTAAAATTTTGAACTAGTGACTTAAAATAAGTAAAGTGTAGTTAGTTGTTAGTTTGAATTTTGAACTAGTGACTTTTTATAGTGAAGTGTGATTTAGTTATTGGAATTAGTTCAAATGTGATTTAATTAAGCTCTAGTTTGATTTATTCTTTGTGTAGATGGAACCTGATCGTAGTTGGATGTATAATAGAAACAATCCTGGTCGAGCGGGTATGATTCTGGAATTTGCAGAAGGTGTCACTCGTTTTATAAATCATGCAAAGACACTTGAGCCTTTTTTAACTTCAAAGTTGGTTAGGTGTCCTTGTATTAACTGTAGCAACGTGAGATATCAAACAACAGAGAATGTTTCTATGCATCTTTTGTTCAAGGGTTTTAAACCAGGATATACAGTTTGGACTAGTCATGGTGAAGTTGATAGTAACATTAATAGGTTTAGTAACTTTGTTGTTGGTGAAAGTAGTAGATCTGAGGAACATAATTATGTCCAAGATTCTAGAATGCCGGATATGATTCATGATGCTTTTGGGATGCATTCTGATTTTGAATTTAGGGAAAATGTAGAAGAACCTCCCAATGAAGAAGCACACAATTTTTATGAACAATTGCGTGATGCTAGTCGTTCTTTCTTTGAGGGGAGTCCGCACTCTCAATTGTCTGTTGCAGTTAGATTGTTAAGTATCAAATCTGATTGGAATGTTGCTCAAGGAGCAATGGACTCTATGATAGACCTTATGAATGAATTAGTTGACTCCAATATAAAGGTTCCTGATTCTTACTATAAGGCAAAGAGATTGGTTTCAAAGTTAGGGCTCTCCTCGATCAGAATAGATTGTTGTAAAAATGGTTGCATGTTATACTTTAAGGAGGATGTCAATATAGAGTCATGTAAGTTCTGTGGACACCCTCTCTATAAGCGTGGTTCTTTTTCAAAGAAAATTGCTTTTAAGACGATGCATTATTTACCTCTTATACCAAGGTTGAAGAGGTTGTATGCATCAAATAGCTCCGCTCCTCATATGAGATGGCACCGTGAAAATAGAAGACCACCTGGTGTCATGTGTCATCCATCAGACGGAGAGGCCTGGAAGCATTTTGATAGAACTTATCCAGATTTTGCAGCTGAACCAAGGAATGTTAGGTTGGGTTTGTGTGCTGATGGTTTCACCCCTTTTTCACGCTGATGCCGTGACTGATGCCGCAGTACAACCATTATCAATCTTCAATCAGCCGGGTAAGGGTTCAAAAAGGCGTAGATTGCGCATACTTACCGAAAAGGAGAAAAAATCTGCAGCGCTACATGTCTTGCTGAATTGCCCAGAAGTCTAGCCCTTTTTAGAGTAAGGAAATTAAATACTTACACAACATATTCAACTACAATTTCATTAAGAAAATTAATTATATTTTTAATGTGATACTACAGTTATTTTGTGGAGCTATATGGCCATGATCAAGTGTGTTTGTCATTTACAACATGGTATACTGATTGGGTAAGTGTTATAATATATATACATAATAACAACAACGTATAGTTCTCTTCCTTCTACTAACACTATTTTTAATTTACTAACCATATATAGGTCTACAATTCAGAAAATGCCGCCACATTTGATCAATTTTTCAAGGATATTTCTTGGGGACCGATTAAAGTTCATACAATGTCCCAATATAATGTAAATGATTTTAAATTTGCCACGGAGGAATACTCAAAGAATAGAAAAACTAACAATAGTGGGGTTTGGGTTAAAGGTGGCGATGGAAACCAAAATGAGAACGTTGATTATTTTGGTGTGCTACAGGAGATTCTAGAGGTGGAGTATTCTGGTTGGCCAATCAAAAGAATTGTACTTTTTCAATGCAAGTGGTTTGAT
>QJPP01005051.1:0-36461 GCA_003996215.1 Jaltomata sinuosa
AGCAAAGTGGCCTATCTCGCCACACTCATAACAACCCCAACTAAATATACTCTGCTATGAAGAGCCGACTGAATTAGAATAAACCCCACGACCTGTGGACCCTAAATGAGCACCTCGTGTAGCAGTAATAATACTCTGGCTACTCTAACCCTCGGCAGTCTGTAATACCGCCTGAACAGGCCGACCCTATTGGAACCACTGCTGGTGCTGACCTCTACCATAGTAGTCTCTACCATGGGCATGTGAACTGTTGACACTTCACTGATAGCGGGGCCTCTTATCGCTTCCCCTTTGGGCCTCACAAAGAATGACCTTAATAGTGAAAGTATGATCTACTACCTCTAGCAAAGATTGACCCGATGCTACCATACCTTTTGTAGCCAAGCAAAGATGCAAAGTCAAACCTTAATTAAAGCATCGTATCCTCTCATGCTCGGTGGGCATAATTATAGTGGCATTTTTGGACAACTGGTGGGAATTAACCTCATACTCAAAAACAGTCATGGAGCCTTACTCCAACTCAGAGAACTGATCCATCAACGCTATCTCATGCTATGCGGTACATACTTCTCCAGAAAAGTTGTGGAGAACTGTGCCTAAGTAAGAGGAGGTGACCCGACTGGCCTGCAAGCTACATATGACCTCCACTACTGTTTTACTAGACCATCGAGCTGAAATGCGGTGTAATCTGCTCTATGTGACTCAACTAACCCTAAATTATGCAATCTCTCCTAGCAGCTAGTCAGAAACTCATGTGCATCCTCCCTAGAAGCATCTGAAAACCTCGGAGGACCCAATCTAAGAAACCTACCAAGCATCTTCTGCTCCTCAAAAGACATAACTGGCCAGGAAAGAATATGTGGAGCAACTGTAAGAACACGTAATACCTCCAATCTGGGAGCCGGCAGCAGGCTACGATCCTAAATCCTGTGCTGCCAACTGAGCTAAACTATGAACCTCATCTCTAACTTGAGAACCAATCGGAGTGGACGACGAAGCTTCTGGTGGAGTCATACCCTCAAGGAACCCCAATAATCGAACCAAAATGTCCTGCAATACTAGAGTATCCACGAAACTGGCCGGATGCTGAGATGTCCCCACATGCTCTGGCTCATACTGTACCTCATCAACTCTACCTTCAGGCTTTGGTGACGGTAGTCTAGCCCAGGCCCGAGCTGGTGCTGTAGCCCGTGCCCTACCTCGACCCCTGGGTTGACCTCTACCCTGTCCCCTAGCTGGGGCTCTAATTGCAACTGCAAGGGCCTCATCCTCACCCGCTGCAGATATCATCCAAACCATCTAAGAAAGAGTGAAACAAAGATACTTCGAAGTTGATTAAGCCAAGAACGCACGACAAGGAATCAAACAAGATGACACATTTCCTAGGAATATCATATAACCTCTCGCAGATTGGATATGGACGTCATCGTATCGATCCACGAGACTCTACTAGATACTTTGCTCTTGTACTGGCGAGACTGGTGAATCTAGAGCTCTCATACCACTCTATCACGGCCCGGATCTGGGTCGTGACAAGGGACTACTCAACAACTTGGAGACAAAAGGGGAATAGAGGAGCATAGGAGTAATTCATCCAATAATCCAAATAGATGTTAGTTTCTTGGAATATGAGGGGCTTCAATAACGTGGTAAAGCACAAAGAGATAAAGGAGCTCCTGAGACTAAATAATGTTAGTCTTCTAGCAATTAGCGAACATAGAGTTAAGGATACAAATGCTGCAAAGATTATCAATAAAACATTTCCTGGATAGAATTGGTGCACCAATGCTTCAACTTTAGTTAGAGGGAGAATATGTATTGCTTGGGATCCTAATGTCCTCCAGTTTTCACCAACTGATATACACCCACAACTCATACAAGGCAATATCAAAACTTACAGAAATAATATAGAATTCCAGTACACGGCTGTATATGGGATGCATACTGTGCATGACATATTGCCTTTATAGGATAAGCTTAGAAATATGGAGGGAGGAATAAGTCACGCTTGGTTGATAATGGGAGATTTCAACACCATTCTCGAGCAAGAAGATAGAACCAATGGTAGTACAGTACAAGAATATAAAACTAGATATATTAAATTTTTTATGGATGATTGCACAATGTCAGAGTTGCCAACAATGGGGAGAAATTTTACATGGAATAATAGTCATGGTTTTAGCAGGATAGACAGGGCTGTGGTGAATGCACAATGGATGATAAGCATGCCTCCTATACATGTTCAGATTCTTGACCCTGCCGGGGAATATGGTAGCACTAGGGTCAACTATGTTTATTTATGCTCTTAACCATTTATTTCCCCAATGGGGGAGTTTTAAAGTAAAAGTAATAATTATAACTTAAATTTGAACAAGTAACAAAGTAACAATTTTCAAGTGTTGTAATCAATGAGAGAAAAAACTAGGGTAGTATTCCTCATGAGTTCATAACGCAGTAAGGCACTGTACTAGTAATCTAGTCGAGTACTATGCATGTAAGATCGGTAAGTTAGGTTCTTTAAAGCGGATGGTTGCCAACATAGAAGAATGTCACTACACAACTTGGTCAGTCTATATGTGTTTGCTTTTCTAACCCTTAGTAGTGATCCCAAATTAGCTTTCCCTGGGCAAGTTCAACCTAATTAGGTGAGGGTTGGTAGCCTCAAATCTCCGTTATGTAATCCCTTTTCCCATTTGGTACCCCTTTGGTCAAGCAAGTAGGAATAAGGCGAGTTCTAACATTTGCAACCATTAAAAAGCATCAATACGAGGGGAAGAACAATACATGCATGAACACTGTTCTAGAATTAATAAGTACTTTGCCTACTTTGTTAATCCTTCATGGTTCCCACAACCCTAATTGTAGATTTAGCTACTCATGGTTGTAAGAGAACAATCAGATTTAGATGAAGAGATCACGATTATAACTTACAATAATAAGTAAATAAAATCGGAATCTTGATTTCTCAAGAACGCCTCAATAAGAAAAAACAATGACTTGAATTCTCAAAAGTATGGAATAATATTCAACAATATGTTATGATGTATCAAAGTTGCATAATAATTGTGTAAAAATCAAAATAAAACCCTAGGGAAGGTATTTATAGACAACAAAGACCAAATCCTAACAGAAATAGGAGATATGGAATGCGACACTTCCGGCAGGCAGGACCCATGGGCCGTCGTGGATGCCACGGGCATTGTGGGCTGACAATCGGATCTTCTATCCTTGGTTCATACTGGTCTGTCATGTTTTCATGGGCTAGGCTGACCGGCCGTCGTGGTTCCCACGGGCATCGTGGGCAACCTGTTGGCCTAGTCATCTGAAGCTCCAGTTGATCTGGTTCATTTCAACGGGTGTGTGTGACGTCCAGTCGCAGCTCTCACAAGTGTCATGGCTGGGCATCTAAACTTAGATTCTTGCCTTTAGCTTCTCTGGTTTGTTTCCACGGGCAAGTGTGATGGCCCGTGGTAACTCCAACACCCATCCCAGTTGGTCGTGGGATGGTATTTTGAATTTAAACCTTGCTGCTTCATTCTGACATTTCTTCCTACGGGTCGTGGTGGATTCCATGGCCGTGGGGCATGACTTTTAGCACAAATACAACAACGTTTTCTATTTATTCCCTGCACATGTAGCAAAAAATGCATCATATCTAACAAACCACACTTAAGAACTTCCAAAATCCTTAGTTTTAAGTGTCAAAAGTGCCGTAAATCCGGACACATCAAGCCCCTAGTCTGGATCAGCAAAGTCCATGGAGGTACTATCACGACCCAATCCGTCGTGATTGGCACCCACCCAACCCCTGGATGAGTGAACCAATAGAGTTTACCCCTTGCCTAGACTAACAGCCTAAAACCAGCAAGTGAAAAGTAAACTAGCAATCAAAACAAATCAAGAACTAATCATAATCATTATCCTACGGAAAATCCCTCCTAGAAACTGAAAGTCATTGTACCAAACATCAATACCAAATATCTAGAATACGGGGATGCAACCCAAAAGATAAAAATGAAATAGTTTTAAGTCCGAAACAAATGGACTGAAACTCTAAGGATAACCCAAGGTAGCTCAAAACAATGCAGCTCACCCTTGAAAGTCAGAATCACCGGTGCTAAATGCGAGGTCGCGTCTCAGTCGCCGGTAGATTTCATGTACTCACCAAAGACAAGCAAGTGCAGTATCAGTACACCACCACTATGTACTGGTAGGATCATCAGCCAGTTTTCATGTAAACAACATATATAACCGTATAACATATGCAAGTAAATATATGGAAAACATGCAACAAGTATACAGGTCCTAGACTACAAGTCTCTACCTACCTTGTCCCATCATGAAATCCATCTCTTACAGTTCTATACCACGAATATGAGCCATTAACTATACCTTTCTATCTAGCCCGAACCCACCATGGAATCCTCTCTAGACACCTACCAAAAGTAATGATTCCACCTGGCCCTAACCAAGACCACACAATAGTTATACAAAGTTCATGTCCACTCAAGGACCACCAACAATCGATCCTTTAAATAGACAACCCGGTCAACTCACGAAATCGACATCAAGTATCACATTCAGTAAAACAACCTGGTCCACACACGGAACCAATATCAGCCAATGCAATACAATAATCAATGAACCAATGCAAGATGCAATAAAGTAAACCCGTACCAGGCGTGGTACCCGTGCCAACCAAGTGTTATACCAGGCGTGGTACCTGTGCCAACCATTTGTTATACCCGTACCAGGCATGGTACCCGTGCCGACCATTTGTTATAACCATACCAGGCGTGGTACCCAAGCCAACCGAATGTTAACAAACCACAGTCAATATATAAACACACACAACTTGTAAAACTAACAAGTAAACACCATTCAATCAGAGACTGTAAACAGGAACCTAGACATTCCACACAACTTCCCTAAGCAATGTAATGCATACAATCACTTAGACATAAGTACATGAAAATGTACATTCACAGGAAATCATAAGCCATCACCTACCTCAAAATGTTCCAAGCTCTATTCGACCCAAGCTTTCCCGTGTTTCGAATTGCTTTCTCGTTCTTGGTCTAAAAACAACATACAGTACATATAATTAACACACAAGGCCTGTACATTACCCAGATTATACCAAATCCCCAAACCCCAGACCACCCATGATCATCCCACCCTTTTCTCGGGCATTCCCACCGTTAATTCTCCTAGTTCTATCATTTTTTTTTGGATAAAATAGGGAATTAAACAACCTATCATCATAATAATGTACTTTAATCCATACCCAAGGACACATATGCTTGGAATCCCCTTCCTTCCCTGAATTCCATCATCCCTAGGTTATTCTAACCTTGCCCCAAATTCCCACCTAACAATTCTACCGCATAGGAAATGTAATACAAAGATTGGGGAACGAAAACCTTACCTTAGGGAAGAATTTTGACAAAAAAAGGAAGAAAAATACCTGGAATTGCCTAGCCCTTCTCCCAAAATGAAATTGTGAAAAACTGAATGTTTTGGGAGCTGTTTCTGCATTAAAATCCCATCGGCCCGCTATAGCGGTCCCCGCTCCACTATAGCGGTAGGCTACCGCTATAGCGGTCTTAAGTAGGTTGACTGCCCTTAGACCGCCGCTATAGCAGTAATTTCCATTGCTATAGCGGTGGATGCTATCGCGCGTGATCGCGCTTGTCACAGATAGAATTTCCAGAAATCTGCCAGTTTTGGCCATTTTGCAACACACCTGTTTCCCCTGACGTCCTGAAATAACCTCTTCATGTAAAATGCGATTCTGGGAGTTCTACTTACCCATATGCAATTCTGAAAAGTCCCCCGAACTCCTTTATGTCTTGGCTATGTGGAAAAATAGCTCAATCCAAGACACCTAAACCCATCTATACCCGGATTTCCCTAGACTCTACCTCGCTCTAAAATTGGCCGAGGCTAGCCTAGCCCAGAATTTCAAACTCCCAAATTCAGAGTTTTCTAACTCTAAAACTTGGCATGATTAGACTACCCGTAACGACGGACCTGGTCATTACAACAGATACCAATTTACCCATCGTTCATCCCCAAACGATCAAACCCAAAATTACGAAAATAAAAGAAAGGAAGTGTAGTACCTGAATCCTCAAACTATTGAGGGTACTTGTCCCGCATGTCCTTCTTAGTTTCCCAAGTGGCTTCCTCAACCGGATGATTCTTCCACTGAACCTTCACCATATCAATCACCTTTGTCCTCAACCTCCGAACATCCCGAGCAAGAATCAAAATCGGTTCTTCCTCATAACGAAGATCCTTATCAAAAAGTATCTCATCCCATTTGATGATGTAATCCCCATCTCCATGGTATCGCTTAAGCATGGATACATGGAATACCAGATGGACGCCTCACAAACTAGGTGGCAGTGCTAACTTGTAAGTCACTGGCCCCACAATTTCAAGAACTTCAAATGGACCGATGAACCGAGGGCTAAGCTTGCCCTTCTTACCAAACCGCATAACCCCTTTCATGGGTGATACCTTTAACAATACCTACTCACCAACCTGAAAGTCCATGTCCCGGACCTTGCGATCTGCATACTCCTTCCGCCTGCTTTGAGCAGCCAACAACTTGGTCTGTATGCCCCTTACCTTTTCTTGCGCTTCCTTCACTAAGTCTACGCCCAGAGGCTTCACATCACCTTCCTCAAACTACCCAACCGGTGATCTGCAGTTCCTCCTATACAGGGCCTTGAACGGTGCCATGTCAATACTAGAGCGGTAGCTATTGTTGTACGAGAATTTGCACAACGGTAGAAACTGGTCCTAATGACCCCCAAAGTCCATCACACATGCTCTCAGCATGTCCTCTAATACCTAGATCGTCCTTTTTGATTGACCATCAGTCTGAGGATGGAAGGCTGTGCTAAAAGTGAGTTGTGTACCCAACTCTTCATGTAACTTGCCCCAGAACTTAGAAGTAAACTGCGTACCTCTGTCTGAAATGATGGACAGTGGTACCCTATGCAGTCTCACAATCTCCTTCACATAGATCTTAGCCAATTGCTGCGAATTGTAATCTACCCTGACCAGAATAAAGTGAGCGGACTTGGTCAGCCTGTCAACAATGACCCAAATTGAGTCATACTTCCCTAGTGTCTTGGGAAGACCCACCACGAAATCCATGGCTATTCTCTCCCACTTCCACTCTGGAATTGGCATTCTCTGAAGTAGTCCTGTAGGTCTCTGATGTTCATACTTTACCTTCTGGCAATTCTGACATTTGGACACAAAATCAACTATGTCCCTTTTTATCCCGGGCCACCAGTAACGCTGCCTCAAGTTCCTATACATTTTGGTCACACTAGGATGAATTGAGTACCGCAAACCATGGGCTTCCGCTAAGATTATCTGAATTATATCATCAACTTGAAGAACACAAATCCTCTCCCTGAAATGCAACACTCCACCACAGTCTAACATACCGCCTCTGGACTCCCCGGATATTACCTTACCTCGCAACTTACCCAGTTTCAGATCCTGAAACTGTTTCTCCTTTTTTTCCTCTATGAAGGTGGCCTTGACCTCCATACTGGCCAATAACCCACGTTGATCTGAAATACCCAAGTGCATGAACTAGGCCTTTAAAGCCTGAATCTCCTTAGCTAGTGGTCGTTTGGACACCCCCAAACAAGCCAAGCTAGCCATGCTAACAGTTTTTTGGCTTAATGTGTCTGCCACCACATTAGCCTTACTCGGATGGTAATGAATGGTCACATAATAATCCTTTAATAGCTCCATCCACATCCTCCGCCTCAGATTCAAATCCTTCTGAGTGGAAATGTGCTGCAGACTGCGAGGATCTGTGAATACCTCACACTTGACACCATAAAGGTAGTGTCTCCAAATTTTCAATGCAAAAACCACCGCGTCCAACTCTAAGTCGTGAGTCGGGTAATTCATCTCATGCACTTTCAACTTCCTGTATGCATAGGCTCTCACATTCCTGTCCTGCATCAACACAGCACCCAAACCAGAATGTGAAGCATCACAGTAAATAACAAAGTCTTTACCTTCAATCGGCAAGTACAAAGTAGGGGTTGTGGTCAAAAGTGTCTTGAGCTTTTGAAAGCTCTACTCGCACTTATCGGACCACACGAATGGTACCTCCTTCTGTGTCAGCATGGTCAGGTGAGTAGCAAAAGAAGTAAAATTCTTAACAAACCTCCGGTTGTACCGCGCGAGCCCAACGAAACTCCTCACCTTGGTCACAGAGCTAGGCCGAACCCAACTCTTGACTGCCTAAATTTTCTGGGGATCCACCATCACCCCTCTTTCTGACACTACATACCCCAAGAATGCCACAGAAGTCAACCAAAACTCACACTTAGTGATATTTGCATAAAGCTTTTGGTGCCTCAAGATTTCCAGCACAATATGAAGATGACTAGCATGCCTCTCCCTACGCTTAGAGTAGATCAAAATATCATCGATGAACACGATAACAAAGGAATCCAAGTAAGACTTAAACACCCCATTCATCAAACTCATGAATTCTGCCAGCGCATTGGTCAAACCAAACGACATTACTAGAAACTCATAATGCCCATACCGAGTCCGAAAAGCAATTTTGGGAATGTCCTCCGGCCTAATCTTTAACTGATGGTACCCCGACCTCAAGTCAATTTTTGAGAATACCGATGCACCCTGAATCTGGTCAAACAAATCATCTATACGGGGTGGAGGGTACTTATTCTGGATTGTCACCTTGTTCAACTGCCTATAGTCTATGCACATCCGCATACTACAATCCTTTTTCTTAACAAATAAAACCGGAGCACCCCAAGGCGAAGCATTGGGACGTATAAATCCCTTATCTAGGAGTTCCTACAGCTGAGTCTTAAGTTCCCTTAACTCTGCCAGAGCCATACGATATGGAGGAATGGAAATGGGACGAATGCCTGGCTCCAAATCAATACAAAAATCTATGTCCCTGTCCGGAGGCATACTAGGCAATTCCGCTGGAAACACCTCTAAAAATTCAGAAACCACTGGAACTGACTCAATAGGAGGATACTCCACACTATCATCCCAGAGATGAGCCAAGAAGGCTAGACAAGCCCTCCCCACTAGCTTCCTAGCCTGGACAAATGATATTATCTTAACTGGCTTAGGCCTGTACACACCTTCCCACTCTAGTCTATCCTTACCCGGAATCTCTAGAGCCATATTCTTGGTGTTACAGTTCAACACAGCATGATAAGGAGATAGCCAGGTCATACCCAAGATAATATAAAAATCGACCATATCCAGAATTACAAAGTCTACCCAAGTATGTAACCCTACAAAAACAACAGAACAGTCACGATAAACATGAGTCACAACCACCGACTCTCCAACTGGGGTAGAAACATAGATAGGGGAATCAAGTATGTCATAAGTCAAACCCAACCCAAAAGCAAAACTCAAAGACACATAAGAATACGTAGAGCCTGGGTCAAATAATACTGAAGCTATTTTATCACAAACAAGAATAGTACCTGTGATCATCGCATCTGAGGCTTCCGCCTTAGTCCTCCCTGGAAATGCATATCAATGAGCCCGATCATCAATCCAGGCAACTTCTCGGGATGGCTGCGTCGTACCTCTACCTGCGCTGCCATTCCCTCGGTCTTCCCGGCCTCCCTAAAAATTACCTCGCCCACCCTGTGGATTACCCCTAGTATTACTGCCTCTTCCTGCCTGAACCACTTCTCTAGTCCGCTGCTGACCCTGATTACTTTCCTGCCTATTTGGACACTCCCTGTTAAAGTTACCCAACTCACCACAATGGAAGCAACCATGGTCAAGAGTAGGTCTACTAGTTGATGTATAAGACACTCTCTGGCCTCTAGGAGCTGAAGACTGAGCTCCCTGACGATGACCTGTAGTAGCTGGCAGAGCTGACTAAATAGGATGGGCCGGATAAGCCTGCTGATGATGGCCCCTGGAGTATGAATCATCATAGCTACCCTCATTCCAGGGCTTCTTGGCTAAAGCCTTAGCCTACCCCGCTTGCCTAACTCCCTCAATCTTCTTCATATAATCCACCACATCATTAAAACCCATTCCCGAATAAGTCATATGCACTGATAGTACCTGCAGCTCACTATTCAGACTCTTGACAAACAACCGAACCCATTCCTCTTCGGACCCCAACATCTGTGTAGCAAAATGAGATAACGCATGGAAGTTAGCCTTATAAGCTGAGACCGACATGCTACCCTACTCCAAGTTCAGAAACTCATCCTTCTTCCGGTCCCTCAAAGTAAGGGGAACGTACTTCTCTAGAAACAACGCATGGAATTGCTCCCAAGTCAGGGGAGGTAGAATAGAAGACCGACACTCAACATGAGACCTCTACCACTGCTTGGCATCACCCTACAGCTGAAAAGTGACAAACTCCACCCCATGCTGACGTACAATTCCCAACTTGTGCAACCTCTCATGGTAATCCAGGATGAACTCATAGGCATCCTCTTTGTCTATACCCTGAAACATCGGAGGTTTCAGCTTAAGGAACTTAGTCATCATCTCATGCTCATTACCTGTCATCACTAGGTCTAGCATTGGCCTGAGGATATCATTTGTGCCCGAAGCTGCATCCATCCTTGGTGTAGTAGTAGTCGCTGGCTGAGTATCCAATGCCAGATTTGCATAAGCTGTGGGTATTTCTCCAGCACCAACCAACCCACTCAGAATTCTGATAAGTTGTGTAACCATAATTTAACTGTTCCTAAGAGTGTTCGTTCTATGTATCCTGGTGTTTCTGCTATACTTATTTTATTGTCTATTAACTGTTTTGCTATATATCCTATCCATAGTTGGATTGCTTTATTTATGTCTGTTACACAGTCTAACTCTAAGAAATTACTATTCTGATAAGTTGGTTTTGGAGTCCATTTTCTATTTTTATCCCATAAACTGTTTTGTCTGTCAGATTGCTCATAACTTACTGTATAATATATTGGATTTAAATTTTTTGGATTTTTAACCCTGATGTGCTAGCTTCTTGTTCTTTTTCTTTTTCTACATCTCCTGCATTTATTTCAATATTCTCGTCTATTTTTTCTATATTTGTTATCATTTCTGTATAAGTCTCACTTATTTCCGAATTCTGTTCTGTCTGATTATCATTTATTTCACTTATTTCATTTATACCTATCTCTTCTTCTTCAATTGGTTCTTCTATTTGTAGTTTTTCTTTGAAATTTTCTATTTCAGTTTTTAATTTTGCCTCAATTTCTTTTTCTTTTTGTTTTGTCGCATATAATTCTTTTAACTTAGCTAATTCTTTTTCTAATGCTATTATTCTGTCATTTTTTACTTCTTCAATTTTTTGTATTTCCTGTTTTGCCTGTTGTTTAACAATAGTTATTTCATTTTTTCGGTCTATCTCTTCATTTTCTCTAGCAAGCCTTACCATTGCCGTTAAGTTATCTTCTAGTCTTAATGATTTTTTTCTAACATTAGACTGAGATTATCTCCTATTTTCTTATATTTTCTTCCTAGATTTGAAAATATGATCTTTATTTTTAATCCTTCGTGATTTTCATATGTTTTTTCGTCTATAGCAAACTCTTCTTTATTCATTTTATAAGTTATGTTGTAACTTATATGTTAGTTTTTGTAATTCTATATATAAGTAGAATATTTCTTTTCTTTGTGCCAATATTGATCTATGGCATACTCCTGCAAATATGTTTTCATTAAGTCTTTGTTCTCTATGTGTAATTTCTTGTCTTGTTTGTTTAATCATTTCTGTTAGTTCTTCCTCGTATTTATTCATTAAATGTCTTTTGTTTCTTTAAGTATTTTATATATTTGTATTCTATTTTAGATATTTTATCTATTACCTTAGTTAATTTATCATTATCATTTTTTGTTATACTAAGTTGTTTATATTCTGGATATAAATTCTTTAATTTTCTTTTTAGTTTTCTTATCTTCTTTCTAGTATAACTCAAATCATCCATAGCTCTGATACCAATTTTTTTGGGGGGGTCCCTACCATGTACCTATTTTCTGGTAATAAATTTTGCTAAGCGGAATTAGTCTAATTATTTCTTCGTAATTTATCATCAATCTGAATCTAATTCTAGTTCATTAATATTAAACTTTCCTAATTCTGAGTCTAGTTCATGTAATCCTATTTGATACCATTCTTGATTTATTAGTTCTAGATCTTCGTCACTGAATATCTTTTCCCATATCAGTTTTCTTAGTTCTATTATTTCTATATCTTTGAGCACATGTAAGATTAATATCTTATAATCATAAATCATACCACTGCTTGGCATCACCCTGCAGCTGAAAAGTGACAAACTCCACCCCATGCTGACGTACAATTCCCAACTTGTGCAACCTCTCATGGTAATCCAGGATGAACTCATAGGCATCCTCTTTGTCTATACCCTGAAACATCGGAGGTTTCAGCTTAAGGAACTTAGTCATCATCTCATGCTCATTACCTGTCATCACTAGGTCTAGCATTGGCCTGAGGATATCATTTGTGCCCGAAGCTGCATCCATCCTTTGTGTAGTAGTAGTCGCTGGCTGAGTATCCAATGCCAGATTTGCATAAGCTGTGGGTATTTCTCCAGCACCAACCAACCCACTCAGAATATCCCACGCCTGCTTAAAAGCTTCCGGTGTCATAGCAGGAAGGCCTGCACCCCCAATCAGTGCCGCCTCCTCTTGAGCCCCTCCATCCTCTACAACTACTTCTTCTACATCCTCAGCCACATGATCCTGATGTGGGGGAGGGGTTACCTTACGTGCAGCAGTAGCTCGAGCTCCACCCCTGGCGGGTGCGGCTCCAGCTCATCCCCTTCCCCTTCCCATACCTCTGCCATAAACTGCCAAGCTCGTTGCTGGGATCGCTGGCCTTGCTCTGTTATTCCTTGTAGTAACCATCTGCGGACAAAAGAGTGAACGAGGTTAGATACCAATTTGTATCACCAGATACCAATTGGAAGAAAATTATAGCACGAAGGAAAGAAAGAAGAGATAGTTTTTCCTAAAGCCCCATAGCCTCTCGAAGAAAAGTACGGACGTCTCCACACCATTCTGCAAGACTCTACTAGACCTGTTTGGTACAACGAGATCAACGAACCTAGGCTCTGATACCATCTTTTTGTCAAGACCCAACCCATTGTGAGTGGCACCCACCCAACCCCCGGATGAGCGAACCAATAGAGTTCACCCCTTGCCTAGACTAACAGCCTAAAACCAGCAAGAAAAAAGTAAACTAGCAATCAAAACAAATCAAGAAATAATCATAATCATTATCCTGCGGAAAATCCCTCCTAAGAACTGAAAGTTATCGTACCAAACATCAATACCAAATATCTAGAATACGGGAATGCAACCCCAAAAGATAAAAATGAAATAGTTTTAAGTCCTAAACAAATGGACTGAAACTCTAAGGATAACCGAAGGTAGCTCAAAACAATGCATCTCACAGTTGAAAGTCAAAATTGTCGGTGCTAAATGCGAGGTCGCATCTCAGTCGCTGGTAGATTTCCTGTACTCACCAAAGACAAGCAAGTGCGGTATCAGTACACCACCACTTTATACTGGTAGGATCATCAACTAGTTTTCAAGTAAACAACATATATAACAGTACAACATATGCAAGTAAATATATGGAAAACATGCAACAAATATACAGGTCCTAGACTACAAGTCTCTACCTACCTTGTCCCAGCATGAAATCCATCTCTTACAGTTCTATACCACGAACATGACCCATTAACTATCCCTTTCCATCTAGCCTAGACCCACCCTGGAATCCCCTCTAGATACCTACCAAAAGTAATGATTCCACCCGGCCTAAACCAAAACCAACACAGCAGTTATACAAAGTTCCCGGCCACTCAAGGACCACCAACAATAGCACCTTTAAATAGACAACCCAGTCCACTCATGGAACCGACATCAAGTATCATATTAAGTAAAACAACTCGGTCTACACATGGAAACAATATCAGCCAATGCAATATAATAATCAATGAACCAATGCAAGATGCAATAAAGTAAACCCGTACCAGGCGTGGTACCCGTGACAACCAAGTGTTATACCCATACCAGGCATAGTACCCGTGCCAACCATTTGTTATACCCTTACCAAGCATGGTACCTATGCCAACCATTTGTTATACCCGTACCAGGCGTGGTACCCGAGCCAACTGAATGTCAACAAACGACAGTCAATATATGAACACACACAACTTGTAAAACCAACAAGCAAACACTGTTCAATTACAAACTGTAAACAGGAACCTAGACATTCCACACAACTTCCCTAAGCAATGTAATGCATACAATCACTTAGACATGAGTACATGAATATACACATTCACAGGAAATCATAAGCCATCACCTACCTCGAAATGTTTCAAGCTCTATTCGACCCGATCTTTCCCGTGTTCCGGATTTCTTTCTCATTCTTGGTCTAAAAACAATACAAAGTACATAAAATTAACACACAAGGCCTGTACATTACCCGGATTATACCAAATCCCCAAACCCCATGCCACCCATGATCATCCCACCCTTTTCTCGGGCTTTCCCACCGTCAATTCTCCTAGTTCTATCATTTTTTCAGATAAAACAGGGAATTAAACAACCTATGATCATAATAATGTACTTTAATCCATACCCAAGAACACACATGCTTGGAATCCCCTTCCTTTCTCGAATTCCACCATCCCTAGATTATTCTAACCTTTCTTCAAATTCCCTCCTAGCAATTCTACCGCATAGGAAACGTAATACAAAGATTGGGGAACGAAAACCTTACCTTAGGGAAGAATTTTGATGGAAAAAGGAAGAAAAATGCCTGGAATTGCCTAGCCCTTCTCCCAAAATGAAATTATGAAAAACTGAATGTTTTGGGAGCTGTTTCTGCATTAAAATCCCGTCGACCCTCTATAGTGGTCCCCACTTTGCTATAGCAGTAGGTTGCCACTATAGCGGTCTTAAGTAGGTTGACTGCCCTTTACCGCTGCCATAACGATAATTTTCACCGCTATAGCGATGGCCGCTATCACGCATGATCGCTCTCATCACAGACAGAATGTCCAGAAATCTGCTAGTTTTGGCAATTTCGCAACACACCTGTTTCCCCTGACGTCTGTAAATAACCCCTTCACGTCAAATGCAATTCTAGGTGTTCTACTTACCCAAATGCGATTCCGAAAAGTCTCCCAGACTCTTTTATGTCTTGGCTACATGGAAAACTATCTCAATCCAAGACACCTAAACCCATCTTTATCCGAATTTCCCTAGACTCTACCTTTTAAAACTGGTCGCGGCTAGCCTAGTCCAGAATTTCAAACTCCCAAAGCCGGAGTTTTCTAACTCTAAAACTTGGCACGATTGGACTACCGGTAATGATGGACCCGGTCATTACAGGTATCTGTGACCACATACAAAATCTCAATCATATCTATGTCCAGAGTCTATTCGGGTCTAAAATCAGTAGAAAAGTCATGTCTAGCACTCTGGCTCAGTCGAGTCTATAATCAGTGTGAAATTAGTTAGAAAATCATCGTCTAATCTCTTTTACTCCAAGAAGATCCATAAAACCAATTTCAATTCTATTTAGAACTATTTATACTGAAAATGGGCAGTTGGGGCCATGTAAAGTTAGAAAAACCGACGATAGTCAGGCCTGCAGCCATGCATAAAACCCTTTTCATGATAGTGATGATATTATCGTAACCAATCAATAGCCCAATGGCTTCACAATCAATATACTAGTCCTGCACATGCTCAATCAACTCTACAACACAGATAACCAGCTCATATTAATAAATTCATGTCCGGGACTCATGGATATTTCCCAATTATCCCACCATCAAAGGTTCAAAGGCAAATACAAGTCCATACGGGGCCCACAAAGGGTGATACTACAAAACAATTCGAATACTAAAACTAATGTAGGAAAATAGGACGGACAGGAAGAAAGCAGACAAGGTCTGAGGTGCCAACCTAGTAAACCCAACCCAAAGATGCGAGTACATTTATAGCCTATATATGCAAAGTCTAAGGTAGGAATGTCATAACCTACTTGGCGTCTGATGATAAGCTGCTAGGAAGCCAAAGCCCGAGCCTGAACTGCTCTGAGAAGCTCCAAACAACAATCACGCTATCAAGAATGTAATCTACGCGTTAAACTAAGGCTAATAATACACATATTGCTAAAAGTTTAGCCGGTTCAAAAGAGGACCTGTGGGCTCCACAACCCAAAACCAGAACAAAAGTTGCTACAATGCTCCCAATATTGCCAGGAGCACATGCTCTAAAATTGAGCAGAAATTGAGCAACAAAAAGGCACAAAACAGCCCATAGAACCTCAAAATAAAAGAGGGGATTAATGGAGAAATAACGGAATTAAATAAGAAAAACTTACCAATTAGAAGTCCAGAAATGACAACCCAAAAAATATTCACCACAAAGCTATTGGATGGATAAGAACTGAAAGTGGAGCTTTAGACCTCAATAAAAATGGTGAAAATTGTTTGGGAAAATGTTTGAAATGAATTTTGGAGAAGGAGGCCAACTTATAGGCTGCCAATGCTGACCTAGGCGCACACGGCCAGGCTCTGTGCACACGGCAAGGCACATGCGCTGTAATGACCCTTCTGGTTATCTCCACGTATACGTTTTTCCTTGAACCGTTAGAGCTTGTTTGTAGCAGCCCCAAGTCACTTAAGGCTTGTCAGGATCGGTATTTTCGGTGCCGGGTCCATTTGTTTGATCGTAAGTTCCTTTAATAAACTTTCTGAACTTTGGGTAAAATGTATCTGGGCTTTTCTCCCAATATATAAAGAGTTAGAAGTCCCCCGAAATACCAAATCGAAGGTCTACGAGTCTAGTTTCCAACGCACAAAACCTCACGTCCAACTGATCTCGGAGTAAAAAGTTATGACTGTTTTACCGCGGACTGTATGGCAGAAAACGGGTTGTGAACCGGGTCGCGAATCGGGTCGGGTTAAACTCGATTTAAGCCTCAACTTCACGTTTTAAAACGCCATTTCAGTTCCGAAACAGTGAGAAAACATAAGGGAGAGTTCCAAGAGAGTTCTTTAGTATCTAAATCGTGCGATGGTGAGTTGCAAACTTAAATTTAAGAATTTTATTTATATCGCGTGCATTTGAAAATATTTTATTTAGAAGTTGAATTTGGTAAAAAATTATATTATTATTACCTTTTCAAAATATTTTAAAGGTTAATGAAAAATATTTTTGTTACGATATAATTGTACATGTATTTATTTTATAAGGTTTTTATACGTTGTAATATTTTAACGGAGATAGTAAATTTAGTTATGTTAAAAATTATTAATATAATATAGTAGGTTTTGTTTGAAATAATGTTCTATGAATTATGGTATATTTAAAAAGTTATATTTATTTTACCACGAATTTATTCAATACCCGAATATATATATAACGGGATAAGCAAGGAGGGGATTAAACCACCCCTTTCCACGTGTAAGTGGAGGGGAAGGACACCAAGCTTTTCATGTATTAATGGGCTTCCACATGCCTATTAGGAGTTCAATTACCTGTTAAATTAGTATGAATATATAGTAATGAGTGCTTTAGGGAGGAAAGGAATACACATATCATCTGCCCTTTTCGCCCAGCATATTTTCAATCTTCTGCAACTTCACATTCATGGTATCGGCACATTTATGCTTAGTCATGTTGCATATGTTTTCATGGAGAAATTACTTAGTGCTATAATCAATTATCTACGTCGAGTTATTCAAGCCCGAGTTCGAGTTTGATTTCGTGCTGGGGATTTTTCGGAGAGGTTCAAGCTTGTCATCGGACGACAGGTAGGTTACGGTTTATTTTCCCTATACTCCGCATATATAGAATAAAATTGTATTAATGGGCATCCTTGGGTTGGTTTATTAGGTTGGTACCACAGACCTCGACCGCTTTATTCATGTCCGCCTACTTTTGTTCCTCCGTTGCTTGTAGTATTTGTCGATATATTTTATTTACCCTTGTGGTCCTGTGAGACCTTGTTGACTCTGGAACATAGAAGGTGGGATTTTGGGAATGTCCGCGAGTCCCGGGCATAGAATTATCCTTCTAGGCTGGTTATGCTTGCTGAGTAGCTGTGGGCCTGTGCAGGGTCGATAGGTTGATTGTGAGTTGCTGGCAACTATTGTGTTTGATCATACCATTTTCATGCATAAAAAGAGGTTTTATACAGGTTTTACTACGGTTTGGGCTTCGAGCCTACTGGCACCATTTTCTAAACCTTGCTTGGCCCGGGGGGCCCATTTTTTATGAAGATAATTTGGAAATGGTTTGAGTTAACTTGTGAATATTCCTGGGTAAAAGGAAGTAAAATTATGTTTTAAAACACCAGTTTTACTACTATGCTAGAATCGGCAGGGCCGGGGTGCTAGTTGAGTTTTCTTGCTTCTTGAGATGATTTTTAGCCTCGGTCGGACCGAGCACCTGAGATGACTTTCTGCTGTTTAGACCCGGTTATTCCCGGGCACCCTTGGAGGGGTTTTTTTTGAGATATTTTCCTACTAATTTAGTCCTGGACAGGGTCTGGGCATGCATATTCGAGACTGGGTCTCTATCTTGATACCGGACTTGCTTCCGGACGACATGTTGTGATACTGAGTTTTAGTATGGGGTCTGGGACCTCCATGGACCATGCCATCCAGGCCAGGGGCTATGGGCTGCGTGTGTCGAAGGAGGGGTATACGGTGGAGTAGAGGTATACGGGCAGTGTCCTTCCATGGAACCTACCTACCGGGCCGGATCGACGCCGGAGGAGGTACATACAGAGATACCATTTCACTTGAGATCTTCATGCATCATATCATTCATTGTTTGAGGATCCACCCTTGTTTGTTGTTTGTTGATTGTACGCTCCGGTAGTATGGGATGCCGGAGGGTTTGTTTACACTTGTTTGTGTTCCTCGGTTGTATGGGCGGCTGGGGACTGTAGGTAGAATTTTGCTATTTACTTACAGAATTGTTCCCTGTTACGGTTAAGTATGAAATTGGTTCCTGCTAGACTATTAGTTCTGGATTTGAGATTGATATGATTAGTTGAGTTGAATTCATGTCTCTGAGCATGCCTATCATTACTCTTTCCTTCTTCTTACACTTGAGGTTACCGGTATACCATCCGTTTCGTAAACTTATTATGTATACACTGCTATTGCAAGGACCCCAGGTGCGTTATTTCTTACTTTCACCTGTGCCTATGGTGTGTATATTCTGCTTACTGGCCTCACATGTGGTTCTGTTGCTTTCCCTCTGGGCTAGTTCCTGTGTACCTTTCATTGATTTCTGTGACTGCTTGCTTCTATTCTGTCTGTTACTACGCTTTTATCTTATATGTGCCTAGTCGGCCTATGATACCTACTGGGTACCTTATGCTTCGCATTTGGTGCTCACCCCTACCCCTCTGCATCTTTGGGTGCAAATCCTAGCGTGGGCCATCGCCGTTAGATCGTTGTGATTCGTGCTTGGAGATCTGTTGGGGACTACTTTAGACTGAGGGTGAGCTCTTTGCGATCGGAGCTTAACTTTAGTTTATCTTTTGCTTCATGTACTCTATTACCATTCAGAGACATCTGTATATATTGTTTAAACCGTTTGCACTCCATGTATGTAGTTTTGGCTCTATACTATGATACCAGATCTCGGGGTTTGATTTAGTTTCCGCATATGTATATATATATATACTCGTGTTATCTTTTCTCTCACTTATTTGTTAGATAGTAGCCCATTACTAACTGTCCTGGGCTACGGGAATCGGTTCGCCTACAGGGGTTTGTAGGTGCCATCATGACCGAGAAATCGGGTCGTGATAACTTGGTATCAGAGCTTTAGGTTCACCGGTGTCATCGGTATAGGAGCCAATGTCTAGTAGAGTTCTGTGGATCGAGGCGGAGACGTCCGTACTCAATCTTTGGGAGGCTACAGTGACATTTTTAGGAACTTGACTCTTTCCTTACTTCTGTGTCGTGCGTAGAACCCTTGAAGTTTCTGGAGATCTCATTTGTTCTATTTCATTCTTCCGCAGATGGTTCGTACGAGATCATACGCGTCACGCAGAGATGAGCCTCCCACTCCAGCTAAGGGTCGAGGATGCCCTCGATCAGTGGCTCCTTCTAGAGCTACTAGGGTGGAGATAGAGCCCGAGCAGCATGTGGATCAGGGGGCAGCCCGGGAACCACCAGCTCCACCACCAGCTCCAGCGCCAGCTCCAGTACCAGCACCAGTGCCCACTTCTGTGCCAGCTCCAGCCGCAGCTCAGTCTCCAGATATTCGGGGATTACTATTACAGCTTTGGGGTGTGATTGGAGAGCGGCCTTCTGAGGTAGTGCAGACATCCGCTAAGGGTTAGCCCTGGGTGCACAGAGCTCAGGAGCGCAGCCAGCTACTATGGCTCCCCGTGCGGAGGTCATTCCGGTTCCATCTGTTGCACATCCTCTTGCTCCTCGCCCAGTTATGATAGAGTTAGAGCAGAAGGCGTTGGGTAGGTTTTTGAGGTTAGCACCTCCGAGGTTTGCTGGTACTTCTGGACAGGATCCACATGACTTTATTACTACCTGTGAGGAGATATTGCATCATTTGGGTTTGTTGGAGACTCACGGGGTTGGTTATACTACCTATCAGTTGGAGGGCCCAGCGAAGTTATGGTGGAGGGCCCAGGTTGCTTGTAGACCACAATCATCACCTCCTTTGACATGGTCTGAGTTTTATGAGGCCTTTATGGCCAAGTTCCTACCTCAGAGTGATCGTGAGCGTCACAGGGAGCAGTTTACTCACCTTATGCAAGGATCTATGACTATCTCGGAGTATGAGACCCGTTTTCATCAGCTAGCACCGTTCGGAGCTATGATCATTCCTATCGAGGCAGATAGGATTCACAGATTTGTATGGGGTTTGAGGCCAGAGATCAGGCAGCTAGCTGAGATATTGATTGGCAGTGGTCGGTCATTCCAGGCTATTGTAGACTATGCCCGCACTGTGGAGGACTTACAGCGACATGATCAGGGGTCCAGAGATAAGAGGCCTTGACATCAGGGTGTCTATAGTGGTTCCAGATATGGTGGGAGAGGTCCTGGCCAGTGGAGCCGGAGTCATTAGCCACAGCAGCACCAGGGTCAGTCCAGCTGACCGGTTCAGGCTTACCTTCAGACTTTTGGTAGTACCCAGTTCGAGCAGGGTCAGAGCCGCCATTAGGGCTATGGCGGCCAGTTTTCGAGGGGTACAGTTTCTGGGGCATCAGGTCGTGGTGGTCATACGGGATTTGCTGGTCCATCTCGACTGAGTAGGCCGTCAGGGGCTTGTTTTACTTGTGGTGTGATTGGTCATTTTGGTAGAGATTGCCCTCAGTAGGGTACAGTTCAGTTGGCCGAGCCTTTACGAGCAGTTTAGCCTCCGACCAGAAGGGGTGGTCGTTAAAGTAGAGGTGGTGCTCTGCGCGGCAGAGGTGGTGGTAGGGATGGCGGTTGGGCAGGTGGAGGTCGTCGTCAGTTTTACGCGGTCCCTAGGAGACCAGAGGCAGAGGCCTCAGATGCTGTGATTACAGGTACGATTTCTGTGTGCCATCAGTCTTCTATGGCTTTATTTGATCCTGGATCCACTTGTTCATATGTATCTGCCTACTTTGTGCCTTGTTTGGGGTTGGCTAGTGAGCCATTATCTGTTCCTGTTTCTGTTCCGACCCCAGTAGGAGATTTTTTAGTAGTGGATCGGATTGTGAGATCTTGTATGCTATCTATTGGTGATTCAGAGACTTGGGGTGATTTGATGATTCTTAATATGCTAGATTTTGATGTGATAATGGGCATGGACTGGTTATCCCCTCACCGTGTGGTTTTGGATTGTTATGCCAAGACCATTACCATAGCTGTGCCCGGTGTATCCCCGGTTGTGTGGCAGGGTTCTGTTAGCCATGCAGCATCTGGGATCATCTCTTGTCTTCGAGCTAGGAAGTTGATTTCCCGTGGATGTTTAGCTTATCTAGCATATGTCCGAGATGTTAGTGCTGACCCTACTTCTCCTAAGTCCGTTCCTGTGGTTAGAGACTTCCTCGATGTGTTTCCTACCGACCTGCCAGGCCTTCCACCTGAGAGAGATATTGATTTCGCTATTGAGCTAGAGCCGGGCACTAGGCCCATTTCTATTTCTCCTTACCGTATGGCTCCTGCTGAGTTGAGGGAAGCTTAAGGAGCAGCTCCAGGATCTGTTAGCTAAGGGGTTTATTAGACCTAGTGTGTCACCGTGGGGTGCTCCTGTTCTCTTCGTGAAGAAGAATGATGGGTCGATGCGCATGTGTATTGATTATCGGCAGCTGAATAGGGTGACTGTGAAAAATAGGTATCCGATACCAAGGATTGATGACTTGTTTGACCAGCTTCAGGGTTCAGTCGTGTTTTCGAAGATTGATTTGAGGTCTGGCTACCATTAGTTGAGGATTAGGGCGGAGGACATCCCTAAGACAACATTCAGGACACGTTATGGCCATTATGAGTTCCTGGTGATGTCTTTTGGGTTGACTAATGCCCCCACAGCCTTTATAAACTTGATGCACAGGGTTCTTGTCCCGTATTTGGACTCATTTGTGATAGTTTTTATAGACGACATATTGGTATACTCGCATAGTAGAGATGAGCATGAGCAGCACTTGAGGGTTATACTCCAGACTTTGAGAGATCATCGGCTTTATGCCAAGTTCTCAAAGTGCGAATTTTGGCTTGAGTCAGTTGCATTCCTAGGGCACGTGGTGTCTAAGGATGGGATTAGGGTTGATCCGGGAAAGATTTCAGCGGTTTGTGAATGGCCTAGACCTACTACTGTTACTGAGGTTCGCAGCTTTATTGGCTTAGCAGGTTACTACAGACGGTTCGTTAAGGGATTTTCTTCCATAGCAGCACCCTTGACCATGCTGACTAGAAAGGATGTCCTATTTCAGTGGTCGGATCAGTGTGGGGATAGCTTCTAGAGGCTTAAGGCCTTATTGACTTCAGCTCCAGTTTTGACTTTGCCGGTTGAGGGTCAGAGCTTCTCCGTGTATTGTGATGCTTCTGGGGTTGGTCTTGGTTGTGTGTTGATGCAGCAGGGTCGAGTAATAACATATGCGTCGAGGCAGCTAAAGGTTCACGAGTGCAATTACCCCACTCATGACTTAGAGTTGGCAGCGGTAGTTTTCGCGCTCAAGATCTGGAGGCATTACCTATATGGAGTTCACTGTGAGATCTTCACTGATCACCGTAGTCTTCAGTATATAACGAGTCAGCGAGAGTTGAACTCGAGACAGAGGAGATGGGTCGAGTTACTAAAGGACTATGACTTCACTATTCTGTATCATCCGGGCAAGGCAAACGTGGTAGCGGATGCCTTGAGTCGGAAGGCAGTAAGTAGGGTTAGCCTAGCTTCTCTTTCAGTTTTAGAGCGACCGTTGGCCTAGGACATCCAGTCCTTGGCTAACCGTTTGGTTAGGCTTGACTTGTCGGATCCTAGCAGAGTTCTCGCCAGTGTTGAGGTTCGTTCTACTTTGATTGATCAGATTCAGAGCCGTCAATTTGAGGATCAACAGTTGTGTGACCTTCGTGATCGGGTTGTTTAGGGTGAGACCAGTCGGGCTACCCTAGATTCAGATGGGGTTCTGAGGTTTGATAGTCGCCTGTGTGTTCCGAGGATTAGTGATTTGATTCAGTTGATACTTCATGAGGCACATTGCACTAGATACTCCATTCACCGTGGCACAACAAAGATGTATAGAGACTTGAGACAGCTTTTCTGGCGGAGTGGTATGAAGCAGGATATAGCGGATTTCGTATCTCGATGCTTGAACTGTCAGCAGGTTAAGTTCGAGCACATGAGACCTGGTGGTTTGATGCAGCGACTTCCCATTCCTGAGTGGAAGTGGGAAGGGATTACTATGGACTTCGTTGTTGGGTTGCCTCGTACTTCTCATGGGTTTGATTCCATATGGGTGATTGTTGATAGGGTGACTAAGTCAGCACATTTCTTGCCGGTTCAGACTTCTTATGGCGCAGATAGGTTAGCTCAGATCTACCTTCGTGAGATTGTTCGGTTGCATGGTGTCCCAGCTTCTATTATTTCAGACAGCGGCACTCAGTTCACATCTCAGTTCTGGGGGGCTATTCAGCGAGATTTGGGTACAGAGGTTCATCTTAGTACCGCTTTCCACCCTCAGACAGATGGCCAGTCCGAGAGGACCATTCAGATTCTGGAGGACATGCTTCGGGCCTGTGTTCTTGACTTTGGAGGTTCTTGGG
Source organism: Jaltomata sinuosa (assembly GCA_003996215.1). Taxonomy (NCBI): domain Eukaryota; kingdom Viridiplantae; phylum Streptophyta; class Magnoliopsida; order Solanales; family Solanaceae; genus Jaltomata; species Jaltomata sinuosa. Next base: position 24,336 of record QJPP01005051.1, read on the forward strand.
CTCAGTTTGTTCCCTTGGCAGAGTTTGCTTATAATAACAGCTTCCATTCGAGTATCGGCATGGCACCTTTTGAGGCTTTGTATGGCAGGCGTTGCAGATCACCGGTAGGTTGGTTTGATGGTTTTAGTTCTAGGCCACAGAGCACAAATTTGCTTTGAGATTCCTTAGACCGAGTCCAGTGATTCAGGATAGACTTCAGGCAACTAAGAGCAGGCAGAAGAGTTATGCTGATCGTAGGGCTTCGTGCCTTGAGTTATAGTTGTCGTACTTGGTGTTTCTCCGTGTATCGCCCATGAAGGGCATGAGAGATTGTAGGCGGGCAAGCTTAGCCCCAGGTAACAGTTGGGGCCGTTTGAGATTCTTCAAGAGGGTTGGTTAGCGTTGCCTATCAGCTAGCCTTGCCTCCGATGTTTTCAGCTATACATCCTGTATTTCATGTTTTGATGTTGCGTCGGTATGTCCCAGATGAGTCTCACGTGTTGCAGTGGGATTCAGTTCAGTTGGGTGAGGGTTTAGCCTTCGTTGAGGAGCCGGCAGCTATTTTGGCCAGAGATGTCAGGAGATTGAGGTCTCGAGAGATCCCGGTTGTTAAGGTTCAGTGGAGGCACCGTCCAGTCGAGGAGGCTACCTGGGATACCGAGAGAGATATGTGGGCTCAGTATCCGCAGCTGTTTGGGCCTTCAGGTACCCCCTTGACCTTGACTTTCGAGGACTAAAGTCCCTTTTAGTAGTGGATGATGTAATGACCCTTCCGGTTATCTCCACGTATACGTTTTTTCTTGAACTGTTAGAGCTTATTTGTAGCGGCCCCAAGTCACTTAAGGCTTGTCAGGATCGGTATTTTTGGTGCCGGGTCCATTTGTTTGATCGTAAGTTCCTTTAATAAACTTTCTGAACTTTGGGTAAAATGTCTCTGGGCTTTTGTCCCAATATATAAAGAGTTATAAGTCCCCCGAAATACCAAATCGAAGGTCTACGAGTCTAGTTTCCAACACATAAAACCTCACATCCAACTGATCTCAGAGTAAAAAGTTATGACTGTTTTACCGCGGACTGTCTGGCAGAAAACGGGTTGCGAACCGGGTCGCGAACCGGGTCGGGTTAAACTCGATTTAAGCCTCAACTTCACGTTTTAAAATGCCATTTCAGTTCCGAAACAGTGAGAAAACATAAGGGAGGGTTCCAAGAGAGTTCTTTAGTATCTAAATCGTGCGATGGTGAGTTGCAAACTTAAATTTAAGAATTTTATTAATATCGCGTGCATTTGAAAATATTTTATTTAGAAGTTGAATTTGGTAAAAAAATTATATTATTATTACCTTTTCAAAATATTTTAAAGGTTTATGAAAAGTATTTTTGTTACGATATATTTGTACATGTATTTATTTTAGAAGGTTTTTATACGTTGTAATATTTTAACGGAGATAGTAAATTTAGTTATGTTAAAAATTATTATTATAATATAGTAGGTTTTGTTTAAAATAATTTTCTATGAATTATGGTATATTTAAAAAGTTATATTTATTTTACCACGAATTTATTCAATACTCGAATATATATATAACGGGATAAGCAAGGAGGGGATTAAACCACCCCTTTCCACGTGTAAGTGGAGGGGAAGGACACCAAGCTTTTCATGTATTAATGGGCTGCTACATGCCTATTAGGAGTTCAATTACCTGTTAAATTAGTATGAATATACAGTAATGAGTGCTTTAGGGAGGAAAGGAATACACATATCATCTGCCCTTTTCGCCCAACATATTTTCAATCTTCTGCAACTTCACATTCATGGTATCGGCACATTTATGCTTAGTCATGTTGCATATGTTTTCATGGAGAAATTACTTAGTGCTATAATCAATTATCTACATCGAGTTATTCAAGCCCGAGTTCGAGTTTGATTTCGTGCTGGGGATTTTTCGGAGAGGTTCAAGCTTGTCATCGGACGACAGGTAGGTTACATTTTATTTTCTCTAGACTCCGCATATATAGAATAAAATTGTATTAATGGGCATCCTTGGGTTGGTTTATTAGGTTGGCACCACAGACCTCGACCGCTTTATTCATGTCCGCCTGCTTTTGTTCCTCCGTTGCTTGTAGTATTTGCCGATATATTTTATTTACCCTTGTGGTCCTGTGAGGCCTTGTTGACTCTGGAACATAGAAAGTGAGATTTTGGGAATGTCCGCGAGTCCCGGGCATAGACTTATCCTTCTAGGCTGGTTATGCTTGCTGAGTAGCTGTGCACCTGTGCAGGGTCGATAGGTTGATTGTGAGCTGCTGGCAGCTATTGTGTTTGATCATACCATTTTCATGCATAAAAAAAGGTTTTATACAGGTTTTACTACGGTTTGGGCTTCGGGCCTACGGACACTATTTTCTAAACCTTGCATGGCCCGGGGGCCCCGTTTGATGGAAATAATTTGGAAATGATTTGAGTTAACTTGTGAATATTCCTGGGTAAAAGGAAGTAAAATTATGTTTTAAAACACCAGTTTTACTACTATGCTAGACTCGGCAGGGCTGGGGTGCTAGTTTAGTTTTCTTGCTTCTTGAGATGATTATTAGCCTCGGTCGGACCGAGCACCTGAGATGACTTTCTACTGTTTAGACCCGGTTATGCCCGGGCACCCCAGCCGGGAATAAATGGGTCTAAACAGTAAAAAGTCATCTCAGGTGCTCGGTCCGACCGAGGCTAAAAATCATCTCAAGTAACAAGAAAACTCAACTAGCACCCCGGCCCTGCCGAGTCTAGCGTTAATCGTAAAACTGGTGATTTAAATCATAATTTTACTTTCTTTTACCCAAGAATATTCACAAGTTTAAATCAAACTATTTCCAAATTATTTCCATCAAACGGGCCCCCCGGGCCATGCAAGGTTTAGAAAATAGTGTCCGTAGGCCCGAAGCCCGAACCGTAGTAAAACATGTATAAAACCATTTTATATGCATGAAAATGGTATGATCAAACACAATAGCTGCCCAACAGCTTACAATCAACCTATCGACCCTGCACAGGCCCACAGCTACTCAGCAAGCATAACCAGCCTAGAAGGATAATTCTATGCCCGGGACTAGCGGACATTTCCAAAATCCCACCTTCTATGTTCCAGAGTCAACAAGGCCTCACAGGACCACAAGGGTAAATAAAATATATCGGCAAATACTACAAGCAACGAAGGAACAAAAGTAGGCGGACATGAATAAAGTGGTCAAGGTCTGTGGTACCAACCTAATAAACCAACCCAAGGATGCCCATTAATACAATTTTATTCTATATATGCGGAGTCTAGAAAAAATAAACCGTAACCTACCTGTCGTCCGATGACAAGCTTGAACCTCTCCAAAAATCCCCAACACGAAATCAAACTCGAACTCGGGCTTGAATAACTTGACTAGGAAAAGTATTCCTTACTAACGTGAATACGTATTTGCAAGCATATATATATGAAGAGGTTTCAGAATTGTCTTTGGCAATTGAAAGTAATGAGTAGGACTTTAATGACCACCCATATGACAGTCACAACAAAATGAAAAGAAAAGGGTGATCATTAATCCCATTAAAGCCACTTATGAAGGATAATGTATGAGGGATAATGTGATATGCTGCCACCTTTAGCCATCCCTTGGCTGGCCACTCCCTCCACCTACACGTAGAGTGGAGGTGGCAATTACAAAGGACAAAAGAAGAAATTCTTATCCCGTTATTTATATATTTGGGTATTGCATAAATTCGTGGTAAAATAAATATAGCTTTTTAAATATACCATAATTAATAGAAAATTATTTTGAATAAAACCTACTAAATTATAATAATAAATTTCAACATAACTAAATTTACTGTCTCCGTTAAAATATTACAATGTATAAAAACCTTATAAAATAAATACATATACAATTATATCGTAACAAAATATCTTTCATATACCTTTAAAATATTTTGAAAAGGCAATAATAATATAATTTTTACCAAATTCAACTTTTAAATAAAAATATTTTCACGTACACGCGATGTTAATAAAATTCTTTAATTAAGTTCGCAACTCACCACCGCACGATTTCAATACTCAAGAACTCTCTCGGAATCCTCTCTTATGTTTCCTCACTGTTTCGGAACTGAAATGGCCTTTTAAAACGTGAAGTTGAGGCTTAAATCGAGTTTAACCCGACCTGGTTCGCGACCCGTTTCGCAACCCGTTTTCTGCCAGACAGTCCGCGGTAAAACTGTCATAACTTTTTACTCCGAGATCAGTCGGACGTGAGGTTTTATGCGTTGGAAACTAGACTCGTAGACCTTCGATTTGGTATTTTGGGGGACTTCTAACTCTTTATATATTGAGAGAAAAGCTCCGAGACATTGTACCCAAAGTTCAGGAAATTTATTAAAGAAATTACGATAACTATTGTCGATTTGCATGACTTCAAAACTTATAATGCGACCAAACAAATGGGCCCGACACCGAAATACCGGTCCTGACGAGCCTTAAGTGGCTTGGGTCCGCTACAAAAATCTCTAACGGTTCAAGGAAAACGTATACGTGGAAATAACCGGAATGGTCATTACACCAGACCCCGACAAAGGGCCGAACTAGATCAAAATCTATGATTCTGAGCTAATAAAACTGTCAGAATTTGATTTTGAGCATGTTTACTAAGAATGTTGACCAAAGTCAATGATTTCCTAAGTTAAAGCTCTAAAACAGGAAAATGGTCATAACGACCGAACGAATAGTCAGGGCATCGAACCACCAGTCCTAGCAAGCCATAAATGACTTGGAGCTATTACATGAATGCTCTTATAGTACAAGGGAAGAGAAAATGCGAGAATAATCGTATGGTTCATTACTATATTTCATTCATTACTTTCTTAGGGAAAGACATTCTTCTGTCAACTTCTTTCTTTTTCACATCATCTATTCTATTTTCGAAAAAAATCTATTGAATACGATAAAGAATATTTCATAGCATCGCACAAATTACAAGTAATTTGATGCAATAAAATTTGAAAGTAAGAGTTGTTCGAATGTGGGAAGTACCGAATAAATTCAAATATGAGATACCATTTTCAATAGAGTTGATCTTACAGGATGTCAAGGTAATTTTTTCTGAAAATTATAATACAAAAAATCTTCCTCATCTATGTTTTTCTTTCAATTTTTACACATTAGATGAGTGCGCAAATTATTATTATATTTATCCTGACAGTTTGAAAACTTTTACGAGGATTCAAAGAAATGAAAATAGAGTTATGAAGACACAAAAATACATACTTTGTAGTTTGTAGGTACTTTTGCATGTTAGTCGATGTAATTATTCACAATTCCAAATCTCCATTTCCTACCTATCCACCCACCCCCATCCCAAGACCCAATTATTTTTTTGCATTGGGTATAATTTTATCACAATATTTCTATAAGCAGCTCTTTCAGTACATAATCTAACAGAACCCTATGATATTTAAGGAAATGAGGGAGACAAAGGAGTATGTGTGTAGAGTGTCACTGTCAAAAGTATTTTAAGCTAATTTCTAAACAACGAGATAATGAGATGGTTGATGCTCTTCATAAATCATTCAGCATAAAATTTTATTTGTTATATCTCTTAATTCTTACATCAGCCTTTTTAATTGCCAATAAATTATTGATATTGAGGCTTATTCTTCTCATTGTGAAACTCATAAGCTTCATCTAGATCAACTACATCTAGCTCTAGACTGACATGCATGGTGGAATCAAAAAATAAAAAGGTAAAATAAAAAATAAGATAGCTTACCAGGCACTGCAAAGATCAGAAGATTGAAGAGAAAAATATAGATCTGGCAAAAATCTAATCATTGGTGAAAAATCCGACAAGAACCTCTTTGGTGGAAGAGATGAACTTGAAGCAACTTTCCAGATTCCAATTTTTTACTTTAATATGTTACAGATACTTTCTGTTTTGCTTTTAGATTGATGTGGTATTTGTACATTTAATTGTATTAAATAGTCACTAGGACCACTCAACTCCTTTTAACCAAATCATGGAATTTTGATATTATATTTTTCTTTTCCTTTTATTTGTCAACTGTAGTGTTTGGTCATTTATATTACTCCCACAGTATAATATATATGAAAAATACTTTGACACAATTTTGTTACAAAAATAAAACTTATCATATTATATTATACTGTCACGACCTAATTTCTCGGTCATGATGACACCTACAACCCCCGGTAGGTGAATCAATCCCCGTAGCCCAGAACAGTTAGCAATGGGCTACTATTTAACAAATAAGGGAAAAAGACGAAGAGAACAGATAAAAGGAATATAAATATATACATATTCGAAAACTAAACCAAACCCCAAGACCTGGTATCATAGTATAGAGCCCAAACTACTTACATGGAGTGCAAATAATCCAAAATAATATATATAGATGTCTCTGAATGGTAATAGAGTACATGAAGAAAAAGATAAACTAAAGCTAAGTTCCGATCGCCAAGAGCTCACCCTCAGCCTGAAGTAGTCCCCAACAGATCTCCAAGCACGAATCACAACGATCTAATGGCGATGGCCCACGCTAGGATCTGCACCCAAAGATGCAGGGGGTAGGGGTGAGCACCACATGCGAAGCATAAGGTACCCAGTAGGTATCATAGGCCGACTGGGCACATATAAGATAAAAGCGTAGTAATAGACAGAATAGAAGCAAGCAGTCACAGAAATCAACGAAAGGTACACATGAACTAGCCCAGAGGGAAATCAACAGAACCACATGTGAGGATAGCAAGCAAAATATATACACCATAGGCACAGGTGAAAGTAAGAAACAACGCACCTGGGGTCCTTGCAAAAACAGTGTATACATAATAAGTTTACGAAATGGACGGTATACCGGTAACCTCAAGTGTAAGAAGAGGGAAAGAGTAATGATAGACATGCTCAGGGACATGAATCAAACTCAACTAATCATATCAATCTCAAATCCAGAAACTAAAAGTCTAGTAGTAACCAATCTCATAACTTATCCATAATAGAGAAACAATTCCTGTAAGTAAACCTACAAAGTCTACCTACAGTCCCCCGGCCGCCATACAACCGAGGAAATCCAAATAAGTGAAAACAAACCTCCAGCACCCATACTCCCGGAGCGTACAACTCAGCAAACACAAACAAGGGTGAGCCTCAAACAATGAATGATATGAATGCATGAAGAACTCAGTGAAATGGTATCTCTGTATGTACCTCCTTCCGGCGCCGATCCGGCCCAGCAGGTAGGTTCCACTTGAGGACACTGCCCGTATACCTCTACTCCCACCGTATACCCTCCGGCACACGCAGCCCGTAGCCCCTGGCCCGGATGGCAAGGTCCATGGAGGTCCCAGACCCCATACTAAAACTCACTATCAGAACATGTCGTCCGGAAGCAAGTCCGGTATCAGGATAGAGACCCAGCCTCGAATATGCAATGCCCAGACCCTGTCAAGGACTAAAGTAGTAGGAAAATGTCTCAAAAACCCCTCCAATGGTGCCCGAGAATTTCCGGGTCTAAACAGTAAAAAGTCATCTCAGGTACTCGGTCCGACCGAGGCTAAAAATCATCTCAAGTAGCAAGAAAACTCAACTAGCACCCCGGCCCTCCCGAGTCTAGCGATAATCGTAAAACTGATGATTTTAAACATAATTTTACTTTCCTTTATCCATAAATATTCACAAGTTAAATCAAACCATTTCCAAATTATTTCCATAAAAAATGGGCCCCCCGGCCCATGCAAGGTTTAGAAAATAGTGCCGGTAGGCCCGAAGCCAAAACCATAGTAAAACATGGATAAAACCTCTTTATATGCATGGAAATGGTATGATCACACATAATAGCTGCCCAGCAGCTCACAATCAACCTATCGACCCTGCACAGGCCCACAGCTACTCAGCAAGCATAACCAGCCTAGAAGGATAATTCTATGCCCGGGACTCGCGGACATTCCCAAAATCCCACCTTCTATGTTCCAGAGTCAGCAAGGCCTCACAGGACCACAAGGGTAAATAAAATATATCGGCAAATACTACAAACAACGGAGGAACAAAAGTAGGCGGACATGAATAAAGCGGTCGAGGTCTGTGGTACCAACCTAATAAACCAACCCAAGGATGCCCATTAATACAATTTTATCCTATATATGTGGAGTCTAGGGAAAATAAACTGTAACCTACCTGTCGTCCGACGACAAGCTTGAACCTCTCCGAGAAAGCTCCAAAATGAAATCGAACTCGAAATTAGGCTTGAATAATTTGACGTAGATGATTGATTTACTTCCCGAAATTAAATACAACGTCAAAATATATCTAGTTCCACCTAATTCTCTCTGTATACGTATGTAGAAGGTGGCCTTTGCTGTTGCAACATCTCTTTCTAATATATAGAAAATGAAAAGAGAATTAAATGCTGCCAAACTTTCAAAGTTTGGCAGCTGTGCATATATAATAAGTATGTTGGATGGTTTCCTAACTTACCCATTAAACAATTCCATCCAAAGCACTTAGTCATCAAATGACTTGTGCAATTGACACCACGTGTTAATGTGGTGTCAATCCAATTATTTCACCCCCAATATATATCTATTCGGGTATTGCGTAAATTTGTGTTATAATAAATACAACTTTTCAAATATATCATAATTGATAGAAAATCATTTCGAATAAAACCTACTATATTATAATAATAATTTTTAACATAACTAAATTTACTATCTCCGATTAAATATTATAATGTATAAAAACCTTATAAAATAAATACATATACAATTGTATCGTATCAAAAATATTTTCCATAAACTTTTAAAATATTTTGAAAAGGTAATAATAATATAATTTTCTACCACATTCAACTTTTAAATAAAATATTCTCAAATACACGCGCGATGCTAATAAAGTTCTTAGGCTTAGGCTCGTAATTCACCAACACACGATTTTGATACTCAAGAATTCTCTCGGGATCCTCCCTTATGTTTTATCACTGTTTCAGAACTGAAATGGCATTTTAAAACGTGAAGTTGAGGCTTAAATCGAGTTTAACCCGACCCGGTTCGCAACCCGTTTTCTGCCAGACAGTTCGCGGTAAAACAGTCATAACCTTTTACTCCGAGATCAGTTGGATGTGAGGTTTTATGTGTTGGAAACTAGACTCGTAGACCTTCGATATGGTATTTCGGGGGACTTCTAAATCTTTATATATTGAGAGAAAAGCCCTGAGACATTTAATCCAAAGTTCAGGAAATTTCTTAAAGAACTTACGATAACTTTTGTCGATTTGCTTGACTTCAAAACTTATAATGCGACCAAACCAATGGGCCCGACACTGAAATACTGGTCCTGACGAGCCTTAAGTGACTTGGGGCCGCTACAAACAAGCTCTAACGGTTCAAGGAAAACGTACACGTGGAAATAACCGGAAGGGTCATTACATCATCCACTACTAAAAAGGACTTTTGTCCTCGAAAGTCAAGGTCAAGGGGGTACTTGAAGGCTAAAATAGCTGCGGATACTGATCCCGCATATCTCTCTCGGTCTCCCAGGTAGCCTCCTCGACTGGATGGTGCCTCCACTGAACCTTAACAACCGGGATCTCTCGAGACCTCAATCTCCTTATATCTCTGGCCAAAATAGCTGTCGGCTCCTCAACAAAGGCTAAACCCTTACCCAACTGAACTGAATCCCACTGCAACACGTGAGACTCATCTGGGACATACCGACGCAACATCGAAACATGAAATATAGGATGTATAGCTGAAAACATCGGAGGTAAGGCTAACTGATAGGCAACGCTACCAACCCTCTGCAGAATCTCAATCGGCCCAATGTACCTGGGGCTAAGCTTGCCCCGCCTACCAAATCTCATCACGCCCTTCATGGGTGATACACGGAGAAACACCAAGTCACCGACACTAAACTCCAAGGCACGAAACCGACGATCAGCATAACTCTTCTGCCTGCTCTGAGCTGCCCGAAGTCTGTCCTGAATCACTCAGACTCGGTCTAAGGAATCTCGAAGCAAATCTGTGCTCTGTGGCCCATCACTAAAACCATCAAACCAACCTATCGGTGATCTGCAACGCCTGCCATACAAAGCCTCAAAAGGTGCCATGCCGATACTCGAATGGAAGTTGTTATTATAAGCAAACTCTGCCAAGGGAACAAACTGATCCCATGAACCTCAAAGGTCAAGAACACAGGCTCGAAACATGTCCTCCAAAATCTGAATGGTCCTCTCGGACTGGCCATCTGTCTGAGGGTGGAAAGCGGTACTAAGATGAACCTCTGTACCCAAATCTCGCTGAATAGCCCTCCAGAACTGAGATGTGAACTGAGTGCCACGGTCTGAAATGATAGAAGCTGGGACCCCGTGCAACCGAACAATCTCACGAAGGTAGATCTGAGCTAACCTCTCTGCGCCATAAGAAGTCTGAACTGGAAAGAAATGTGCTGACTTAGTCAGCCTATCAACAATCACCCATATGGAATCAAACCCATGAGAAGTACGAGGCAAACCAACAACAAAGTCCATAGTAATCCCTTCCCACTTCTACTCAGGAATGGGAAGTCGCTGCATCAAACCACCAGGTCTCATGTGCTCGAACTTAACCTGCTGGCAGTTCAAGGACCGAGATACGAAATCTGCTATATCCCGCTTCATACCACTCCACCAGTAAAGCTGTCTCAAGTCTCTATACATATTTGCTGTGCCAGGGTGAATGGAGTATCTAGTACAATATGCCTCATGAAGTATCAACTGAATCACATCACTAATCCTCAGAACACAAAGGCGACCATCAAACCTCAGAAACCCATCTGAATCTAGAGTAGCCCAACTGGTCTCACCCTGAACAACCCGGTCACGATGGTCACATAACTGCTGATCCTCAAACTGATGGCTTTGAATCTGATCAATCAAAGTAGAACGAACCTCAACACTGGCGAGAACCCTACTAGGATCCGACAGGTCAAGCCTAACCAAACAGTTAGCCAAGGACTGAATGTCCAAGGCCAATGGCCACTCTGAAACTGAAAGAGAAGCTAGGCTACCCATACTCACTGCCTTCCGGCTCAAGGCATCCGCTACCACGTTTGCCTTGCCAGGATGATACAGAATAGTGAAGTCATAGTCCTTCAGTAACTCGACCCATCTCCTCTGTCTCGAGTTCAACTCTCGCTGACTCGTGATATACTGAAGACTACGGTGATCGGTGAAGATCTCACAGTGAACCCCATATAGGTAATGCCTCCAGATCTTAAGCGCGAAAACTACCGCCGCCAACTCTAAGTCATGAGTGGGGTAGTTTCCCTCGTGAACCTTCAGCTGCCTCGATGCATATGCTATTACTCGACCCTGCTGCATCAACACAAAACCAAGACCAACCCCAGAAGCATCACAATACACGGAGAAGCTCTAACCCTCAACCGGCAAAGTCAAAACTGGAGCTGAAGTCAATAAGGCCTTAAGCCTCTGGAAGCTATCCTCACACTGATCCGACCACTGAAATGGGACATCCTTCCTAGTCAGCATAGTCAAGGGTGCTGCTATGGCAAGAAAATCCTCAACGAACCGTCTGTAGTAACCTGCTAACCAATAAAGCGGCAACCTCAGTAACAGTAGTAGGTCTAGGCCACTCACAAACCGCTGAAGAAATCTTTCCCGGATTAACCCTAATCCCATCCTTAGACACCACGTGCCCTAGGAATGCAACTGACTCAAGCCAAAACTCACACTTTGAGAACTTGGCATAAAGACGATGGTCTCTCAAAGTCTGGAGTATAACCCTCAAGTGCTGCTCATGCTCATCTCTACTACGCGAGTATACCAAGATGTCGTCTATAAAAACTATCACGAATGAGTCCAAATATGGGCCAAGAACCATGTGCATCAAGTTCATAAAGGCTGCGGGGGCATTAGTCAACCCAAAAGACATCACTAGGAACTCATAATGGCCATAACGTGTCCTGAATGCTGTTTTAGGGATGTCCTCCGCCCTAATCCTCAACTGATGGTAGCCGGACCTCAAATCAATCTTCGAAAACACAACTGAACCCTGAAGCTGGTCAAACAAATCATCAATCCTCGGCATCGGATACTTATTCTTCACTGTCACC
>QJPP01005052.1:0-19921 GCA_003996215.1 Jaltomata sinuosa
TTATCAAAAAGTGGCGTCGTTGCCGGGGAATACGGTTGTAAATTAAGTCTGGTGTGTTTATTTGACTCTTAGTCATACTTTCCTGCTTTTACATTTTTTTTGTTGTTTTTGTTTTTGACAGGGTACAGAGTTGTGCATGCCAAGTACCGGCGCTCGGGTGAATCAACATTACCTTACGACCCCGAGCTTGCTAGAACATTGAGGCGGAATATGGCAGCACAACAAGAAGCAGCACGGATCGCTGCAGAACTGCAGGCCCAACAAAATTTGAATGCTGGAGGTCTGTAGCACGATCTTGAGTTGCATGATGAGGATAATGATTTAGATGGAGTTGGCGCTATGGGCGCCATTGTTGTTCCACCGCTACCGCCCGGAGCCAAGTTCAACATCACTAGCACGATGATCCAGCTGTTGAACTTGAGAGGAGTATTCCGAGGTGCCGCTGGGGATGATCCAAACCAGCATCTGATGAATTTCGTGAGCATCTGCAAGTCGTTTGAACTGCCGGGCATGAGTCAGACAGCGATCCGGCTCAGGTTATTTCTGTTGTCTCTGTCTGATGAGGCAGCGTTGTGGTTGACAGAGTTGACCCCCGACTCTATCGCAACTTGGGGAGAGTTGAGAGGAGCTTTCCTAGAAAGGTTCTTTCCTCCCTCTCGGATGATACAGTTGAGGGACGAGATTAGCAACTTCAGGCAGCAGCCCCACGAAGCATTGCACGAGACTTGGTTGCGATTCAAAAAGAAGATAACGCAATGCCCGAACCATCAGTTGACCGAAATTTTTTTGATGCAGACGTTCTACCGGGCATTGAATTCAGCTACCAAGCCGACGTTAGACAACACAGCAGGTGGTGCATTTGTGGGTCTCACTTTTGTTGAGGCCACAACTACTTTGGACAGGCTCACCAAAACCAACAGGGCCTGGCACACACGAGATTCAGAGGTTGCAGCTAGCACCTATACCGTTGGTATATCAGCATAGCAGCGTAGGAAAGAAGAGGAGCGCGACCAAGACATGGCGCATCTGAAAACGCAGTTGCATCTCCTGACAAAGCACATGTTTTCAGGAGGCATGGAGAAGGTAAAAGCTGTGGGTTCCCAAGGTAGAGCAGCAGAGTTGGAAACTGAGGAGGCGAATTACTTGGGGGGTTTCTAGGCCAATGGCCAAGGAAACCAAGGTCGGAACTATCAGAGAGACAACCACTATGAGAAAGATGGTTACAGAGATCGCGACCAGGGAAATTGGAGGAATAACACTGATAGAGGTGGGTTGTATGTACCACCTGGTAACCGGGATAGAGCCAACACCGAGACAGGGACGGCCAAGCTAGAGAGCATGATGGCAAAGATGCTACTGAAGGTGGAATCGACTGACTCTGGGGTAAAGGAGATGAGGACTGAGTTATCAACATTGAGTCAGGTAGTGGAGTCACATTCCACCGCGATCAAGCAATTAGAGCAGCAAGTGGGTCACATCTCGGCATCTCTAAACCCAAGGAAGACAGGTACCTTGCCGAGCGACACCACTCATCCGAGGAATGACGCAAGCTGTATGGAGATCACCACAAGAAGCGGAAAAATATTACCAGAATCACATCCGGTAATTCAGACTCAAGGTGATGTTGCGGATGATGAAGAGGCGGTAGAGGAGGAAACTCCAAAGCCCGCAGAGAAAAGCAAGGAAGCTGAAAAGCTTCCAACTATGATGCCTCGACCACCACCTCCTTTCCCACAACGTTTGAAGAAGAAAGCTGACGATGGTAAGTTCCTGAACTTCATGACCATGCTGAAGCAGATTTCAATAAATATACCATTGGTGGAAGCGCTGGAACAAATGCCCGGTTATGCCAAGTTCATGAAGGACTTGATTACAAAGAAGAGGTCGGTAAGTTTTGAACCGGAAGACAACCTCCACCACTGCAGCGCTATTTCTTCAAGGTCGTTAGTCGAAAAGAAGGAAGATCCAGGTGCTTTCACTGTTCCCTGTACTATCGGGAAGCTCAACTTTGGAAGAGCATTATGTGATCTTGGTGCTAGCATCAACTTGATGCCGCTAGCGGTCTACAAACAATTGGGTTTGGGAGCTCCTAAACCAACATCCATGAGAGTAATGATGGCTGACCGCTCAGTAAAGCGACCTGTGGGAATATTGTCTGATGTGCTAGTAAAGACTGGTAAGCTTATATTCCCGGCCGACTTTGTGATCTTGGATTGCAAAGTGGACTTCGAAGTTCCCATAATCTTGGGACGACCATTGTTAGCCACAACAAGAGCATTGGTCGACATGGAGAGAAACGAGCTGACCTTCCTATTGAACAATGAAGTGGTCAAGTTCGATGTGTCCAAATTGATGAAGCAACCAAGTGACATGAGGGTGGTCGCGGTCATCAATGCTATTGAGGAAGTCCCTGCGGATGTGTACCCTGAGGAGAAGGGTTGTCTTGAAACTCGAGCTGTTATGAAAGTAAGGTCGCGATCACAAGAGGAGAAGCAGGTAAAGGAAAGCGGTGAAAGATCAAGAAAATGAAAACACCGCAAGAGAATCTGCAAAGAAAGAGCGAAGAAGTTGTCGCGACTAGCGAGGGAGCCCAAAGAGGAAGCTGGAACGCCACACTCCATCGAGTTCTCTTGTTTTGGAGACCCTGGCGGTCTCCAACATCGTTCCAGAATCTGAGTCATATCGACTTCACAGGTATTCCGTTATTCTCACAGTTTTTAGTTTCATATGTATGCATTGGGGACAATGCATGAGTCTAAGTTGAGGGTGTGGGGAAACCTGTGAGTCAACACCGCGGGTTTTTGTTGTCGTGTTTCTTTTCCCTCCGGTGTGCTATCTAGTAGAACCGGCATGTTTAGGTTGTTATTTTTTTTTAATTTTTGTTAGTGTCTATAGCAAGCATGGCGTTTTTCTTGTTTAAAAACGAGGCCCTTTAAAAATTTTCTGGTTTTGAGCTTATGTTGAAACGATTGACTGTCTGGATCCTTGTATGTCATTGTGTGATTATGAGTAGAATGAGTATGCTTAAGCCGAGCGGTTGTTTGATAGTTGGTAGCGATATAGTTTCTTGGTGCCAAGAGCGTGTGAGATTATTATTATAAATTCTTACTCTGTGCATGCATCTAGAACTTGCCCGGTCTATTTTGTTAAGTTCGAAGTTTGGTTGCTTAGGAAAGGATCACAGGACCTTTTTGTGTGCAGTCCACTCAACCTAAAAGACCGTCCAAATATAAATAATCCCTTTGATCCCTGTTTGAGCCATAATTGATCTTATTCTTTCAACAACCTGTCACCGTTCCTGTTTAACTTTGAATCCCTATTTTGGCCCTGGTCCTTCCTTGGACATCGTGCACCTCAACGCAGGCAATCAGCCTAAGTTGAGGGTGGCTACTATAGAGGTGAATGATAAGAAAAAGAGGATGGAGAAGATTGGTTGTGAATAGAATGAAAATTCGGGTGTGTGCCTAAGAAAAGAAAAATAAAAAGAAGTAAAAAAAAAAAGATCGAAAAAGTAACAAAAAGAATTCTCAAAATAAAGAGGCCGCACCTGTAGCTAGAGAGAAGGAAATAAAAAGGCGAATAAGGATGGACAAAGTAAAGTATGTGGTAATAAGACGTCGGTAGTTCCAAGGAGGGCTTAGTCACTAACCCCTAAATGTATCCTACCTGCACCTGAAGCCTCATTACAAGCCAAAACAAGTCCTGTAGTGATCCTGAGCGGCTTTCTGAAGAACTGAAATAGAATAGTAAGGGCAAGCCTATGGTATCGCATGTGCATTGTTTGAAATCGTTTGTGAGTGTGAGCACTTACCTAGTCCCAAATCTTGTGTGTGGGATTTCTTTGTGGTGAGGGCACCAAGATGTCTGTATTGTCTATTGATTGTTAGGATAGCTGCGCGTGTGTATGCATAATATTCTATCATATCGGAATGACATGTTTGGATCCTTGCAAGTTAGTGTTTCATACATTTTTGTGCTACGAGGGAGCTTGAATTAATGTTGAATGACCATGAGTTGCTAAAGACACGAGTTTGTTGCTTAGTTGAGTCGTCGTGTTATTGTTTTGTGTCATGTTTCTTGAGGACAAGCGAACGTCTTAAGTTGAGGGTGTTGATGTGCCGCCATTTTACGGCACTTTCGACTCCTTTTAACTAACAACAATCGTACGTTTTCAAGCAACCGTCGTCATTTTTGATATTTTTATGTTGTATTTTCAGCAAATAGGTACGAACTTGGAAATGGAAGGAAAAATGAGCAAACCGACATTCTGGATAAGAGTGACGGTCCGAGTGACGGACCGTCAAGCTAGTGACGAACCGTCAAGGCAGCCGTCAACTTAAGGCAACACACTGCCTAGTGGCGACGGCCCGTCAAGGGTGTGATGGTCCGTCACCCAAACCGTCACACCAAGGCAGCACCACTGCCTAGGGGCGATGGTCCAGGCGATGGTCCGTCAAGCCGGTGACGGTCCGTCACCCCAAGCCGTCACACTTAGGCAGTCGGTTACGCGGAATCCTGACGTTTTTGGGATTTGTTTCCTAGACTACTATAAATACCCTATGTTAGGTTTATTTTCAATTATGCAAGTTTATTTGTCAAGCTTTGTAATATAGTTTTCCCAATAGTTTTAGGAGAGAATTGGAGAGCAAGAAACACGTTTTCCTTGTCTTGGAAACGCGTTCTTGATTTGTTCTTGAGTTGTTCTTGAGTTCTTGGTTTCTTGTTCTTTGAATACTTGAAGATTGTTTTCATTATATTGTAAGGATCTTTTCTCTCTATTATGATTATGACTTTCTTCTCTTCTTCTTCAAACATGATTAACTAAGACTCTCACAACTAGGGTTGTGGGAGCCATGGCAAAAGTAGCAATATAGATTTTGGGTAGCGTTGGGTTCAATATATATGTTGTCACGTTGTTAATCATTCATTATGTCACGTTTTCTAGTGGTTGCAAACATTAGAACTTGCCTAGGTTTAATTTGCTTGAGTAAAGAGATTAAAACCGAGATATTTGATTAACGACGAGGATTCGAGACTACTAACTCTCGTCTTATGATTAATGTTGTAACTAGATTAATCTACTTGATGTTTAGGATTTAAATCTAAAAGCACACCTTTTCAAGTTCGAGAGAATTGAAAAGTAAATTTGTCTATTTGGTTGAGAAACGTTTAGACGATACCATTAATTCAATCGCATCGTGACAAGCATATAGAAAGAACCCCGTTAAGCCTAGAATCGACTTTGTTACTAACGCCATGGTAAACACTCCCCTAGTTCTCTCTCTCCTATTGATTATCATTCATACGTTAAGTGTTTGTTTTGTTTACAAATATTGATCACAAACCCCCCCTATTTACCGGAAACTATTGACGACTAGTCACATACTTTACTAAAGGCTTAATCTTCACCATATTCTCTGTGGGATTCGACCCCAACCTTTGTTGGGTTCTATATTTGACTACGACCGCTTACGCTTCGTTAATTTGAGGTGTAGTTTGGGCGTTATCATGAAGAAAATGTTCATTTTGATATTTATGATATTTATGACTTATATTTTGATCATTATTAGGTATGGAAGAAAAGGACCCGCCCTGGTCCGTTATAAGGGGCCGCGGCAGAATAAATGGAAGAGGAAGGGGAAGATCAGCCCCTCAAAGGACATATACTCAAGGATCATCATATGGATCCTCAGCCTCACGAACTCAAAGATTATCCTATGGATCTGATTCAAACTTTCCAGTTCTCAGATTAGGGAACAAGAATTTAATAAACTCAAAAATTGGAGAAGCCTCGTCCTCTAATATGGTAAAATTGGATGATATTCCAAAAGACAGTTCATTATATGAACAATTACAGGCTTATATATCTCAAAAGCAAAGTGATACTTTTGCTGCTGCAGTCACTAAAGAAGAAAAAAATGATATCCAGTTCTTCGAAAAGATTGAAAGAAAAGAAATGATATTTCTTATTGAAAACTCTGAGATTCAGAGGAAAAATGAACTTTGGAAGATTCTCCAAAGGTATTTACTAAATGGTTTATATTACCCGGGTGAGTCATACAAGACCCGATCTTATTATGAAAATATTCTAATAGAAACAGGAAGTGCTGAAATTCAGCATTTCAACGGAGAAAACTGTTATAATTTTTAAAAAATTATAATCAAACAGATTATATCTGTTGAAGAATGGGGTATTTCCACCATGAAAGAAAGGCAGATCAGCCTAAATGAGACTCGTGTGAGTTTTTCTTATTGGGATTATATCCAGGCGTTCCATCGAGTATTATATTACAACAATGACCGTCACAAGCACACATGGTTTGTGAAAGTATGTTCTAAATTATTCAATGAAACCATTCCAAATTGGTTCTTAAATTGGTGGTCATACCATGGTCCAACCGTAAAAATTTTACCAGATCCATTTCTTCGATTATATCAAGAATGGACAAAATGTTTGCCGTTCTTAACTGAGCTGTATCACGCAGATCATATCTGCTATCTTGAAAAAATAGATCAAATCTATTTCTTTATGGAATTCTCAATACCATGGATCCACAAATGGGCTCCAGAATTCGGTTATACCGAAGAACAAATCCCGTGTCTATATAGAATATACTACAACAACTTTTGGGACAAATTAATGAAAACAAATCCCAAAACCGAGACTCTACATGGACAAGAACTCTTGGATTCTATCCAAGAAAAAATTAAAGAATATACATCCCTTCCACAAAAGACTATGGTAGATGGAGGATCGGTTAAACAGATCGCAAGAAGAATCTCGGTACAAGGAGGTGATAAAACTGAGATGATTAATCAATACTTAGAAGAAGTGAAGAAGAACTTATTGAACACTCTCACTCAATTTGATAGATCTGACACCTCTATGAAGAGTGCCACCAGCAATGATGATATCCTTGCAGACAGCCAGTCGGTCCAATCAGATAGAATGTTATCTGAAGAAGTTATCGAACAGGTGGAAGAATTCCTCCGCAAATCAAAGGGAAAAGGAAAAGCGGAATAAAGTGACACCTGTCTCACAGAAACAGTTTATACACTGTACTTAGGACCCAGATAAGGGACCCACTTGTATTGTACATAGATTCCGTATGTTTTAGTTTGGGCCTATATATATGGCCATTTATTTTTATAAGAAACAGAAGTTTGCAGTGTGCTCTCTCTTTTTCTCTTTCTCTTGTAATATATTGGGATATCAATAAAGAATTCAAGTTTGGAAAGCCTAAGAAATCTTAAAGGTATTTTTCTTTTCTTCTTTACTTATAGTAATATTTTTCATATGTCCATAGCCGTGACTATGTCCGGCTAGAAATCTCATATCTATGCTGGATATCTAACTTCTGTACTATGTTCTCCATGAAAGAACCCAGACTCAATTGAAATATAAGATATTTTTATCTTAGTATCTTGGCTTGGTTCTAAGATGGTGACACAGTCAATTCCGGTACTACTTTATTAATTTAATCTAGCAAGCAGTGGTATTGTAAGTCCTCGTTAAAAAGAAGAAAAATGGGCAACCTAAATCACCGTTAGAACTGCTGGATCGGAGTTAATAATGGTATGTATCGTGAATTCGACAGGTCCCTTGCTTGGGTAAAAGTTTACCATTCAGTCAAAAAATTAATTAAAAATCTTTCTTATTTCGATTCTATCCTTGTTGATTGTGCAGACTACCGCCTTTCTCTAAGCTTAAGGATATTATTTGGAACTTGATCTGGATAGCCGCGCGGACTACCGCCCGCCTTATAGATCCTGGTCTAACTTATCCAGATTATATGATGCCAATATATTTTCGAAATTTGATTTAAAATCAGGATATTGGCAAATACAAATCTTCAAAGAGCATACTTACAGAACTGCTTTTAACGTTCCATTTGGTCAATACGAATGGAATGTTATGCCTTTTGGACTAAAGAATGCTCCTTCAGAATTTCAAAAAATTATGAATGATATTTTTAATCCTTATTTGGATTTATATGATTATGGTTGGTTTGATAAATTTTCGTCGAAACAATTGATAAAAACTACTGAGCAATCTCTTGCTCTCAATTCAGATGAACAAATTATCTGTTTATTAAATAAACATGATATTGAATCTTATAGATCTAAATTCAATTTTAAGTTTATTTAATAAACAGATAATTTATTCATCTGAATTGAGAGCAAGAGATTGCTCAATAGTTTTTATATTTCCCCCTTTTATAAGAGCGCTGTTACGAGCTGGACCATATATAGGAACATCAGGGGTAATAGGGGAAATATGCTGAATTTCAGGTAGAGATCTATAACCTGAAAAAGAATGTCTGTTATAAACAGGAGATTTATACATGGGAGCTTTATCAGCAAACTGAATACATATCCTACCATCAGGATTCTGAGTAATATGAGAATACTCATTATTCGTTATTTCATTAGTAATCTGATTTGGGGATATAACCGAGTCTAAAGTCCAAGTAGTTGGGAAATTTATTTCTTCCCACTTGATAGGTCTCCTAGTGGTGACCTTAGACTTTGTAAAATTGGTTTCCATTAAAATAGTCTGTTTAGAAGTATCAATGATGTAATCGACCTTACCTTTCCCTCTATCAGCAGGAGGGCTGGATATAGAATCATCATTCTCAAGCTGAGGGCTTGATATAGGCTCATCTTTCTCAAGCTGAGAAATCCTGTGATTATGAATCATTTGATTTTGTTTAAGAGATTTAATCTCATTTTTAAGATTTTCAACCTCATATTTTAAATCATCTAAAGAGGTGTCATGAATAATGACATCATTTTTCTTTTCAAGTCGGTTATAAACTTCCTTTATAGAATATGGTTCAAGATCTTTGAGATCAAAATCATTTTTAGATTTTTCAAAAGATTTTGAAGAACTGGAGCTAGTCGCCATATTAAAGATTTTATTCCGAATATTTTCATCAGAAATTTCTTTTAAAAGATCGATCACATTATCGGATGAAATAGTTTTAATATTAAAATCTTCAAATTGTGACTGGAGTTTATAGAACTCGTCAGTTTTGCATCTGCAATGATCACCTTCACAATTAGTACAATTAGTAGGCATAAGATTTTCATTATCAGAAAAATCAAGAAGTTTAATTTCACTTTCGGAACCTGATTCGGTGTCGGAATAAGACTCATAATCAGACTCAGAACCTGAAGTGTATAGCAAACCATAAACCTTATCATGAATATTTTGGTCAAGGTTCAAAGATTTAAGCTTTTCAAGCTTACAATTTGGAGCAATATGTCCATATTGTCCATAATTATAACATTTAATGTTCTTGAGATCTCTTTTTGAAAAATTCTTTGCAAACCTGGTAGACTTGCAGTGAGATTTCTTTGCTTCACGCTTTTATTTACTTCGTCGGGAATGACGACGTCGCCTATGAGGCCTCTCAGAAGTATTATGTTCTTTATGACTCCTGTGCGTCCTATGTTCTTTGCTATTAGATGGACCGGGCATAGCGAACTGTTCACAAAAGTTTCCTAATTTTGACTTCGCTTTTTTCTTATCATCC
This sequence comes from Jaltomata sinuosa, assembly GCA_003996215.1. NCBI lineage: Eukaryota > Viridiplantae > Streptophyta > Magnoliopsida > Solanales > Solanaceae > Jaltomata > Jaltomata sinuosa. The sequence goes on from QJPP01005052.1 coordinate 9,540, forward strand.
TTAATTTGTTGAGATAATTTTACCTCGTTACAAACATTTAATCCTTCTTGGGTGCAAGTACCCACATGCTTCCCGTAAGTATAGAGTTGATAAGGGATCTCGGCGTGGTTACCTCTGAGAGCTTGTTTAACTCGCTCTGCAAATAAAGGGGGAAATCCATCTATAAACTTCGATTTCCAATGAGTAGAGTTGCTGTCGGGAAGATCCATGACTCTACTTAGGAAGGTGTCTTTATACCATCTGAATTCTCCCAAATGTCTGCATCGTAGACCATTTAAGAGAGTTCTAAGAGTTTCATTCTGGGAGGTAAATCTACCATTGAAATGTTCCAGAATAGTGAGAATGAGTGTATAAATAGCATCTTCTCGGGTAGTTTCTATTACCCTTTCGACTGGTTTTCCTTCATCATTAATGCCAATTTCTACCATTTTATCACTCTTTGTGGCAGTAGTTATAGCATTTTTAACTTCTTGATGTGCCGCTAATTTACGACACTTTCCACTCCTTTTTACTAAGAACAATTGTACGTTTTCAAGCAACCGTTGTTGTTTTTGATGTTTTTATGTTGTATTTGTAGGAAATGGAAACAAACACGGAAACGGACGGAAATACGCAAAAAAGAATATTCTGGATAAGAGTGACGGTTCAGGTGACGGTCCGTCAAGGGTGTGACGGTCCGTCACCCAAACTGTCACACCAAGGTAGCAGCCAAGGCAGCACCACTGCCTAAGGGTGACGGTCCAGGCGACGGTCCGTCAACCCTGTGACGGTCCGTCACCCTGGCCGTCACACTTAGGCAGTCCGCGACGCGGAATCCGAGCGTTTTTAGGATTGGTTTCCTAGACTCCTATAAATACCCTATGTTAGATTTATTCATTCAATCACTTTTCCAATAGTTTTTACATACATTACCCAATAATTGTAGGAGAGTTTTGAGCGATTTTTGAGAGAGGAAACGCGCTACACATGGTTTCCTTCTCTTCAATCTTGTTCTTGATTGTTCTTGGGATCTTTGTTTTTCTTGCTCTTGGATTAATTAAAGATTGTTTTCAATACATTGTAAGGATCTCTTTTCTTTATTATGAATATTGCTTTCTTTTGCTCTTCTACAAGCATGATTAACTAAACCTCCCACAACTAGGGTTGTGGGAGCCATGGCAAATGTAGCGATATAGATTCCGGGTAGCGTAGGGTTCAATATATGTAGTGTCACATTGTTAATCATTCATTATTTAACATTTTCTAGTGGTTGCAAACATTAGAACATGCCTAGGTTTAATTTGCTTGAGTAAAGAGATTAAAACCGGGAAACTTGATTAACAACAAGGATTCGAGACTACTAACTCTCGTCTAATGATTAATGCTGTAACTAGATTAATCTACTTGATGTTTAGGATTGAAATCTAAAAGCACATCTTTTCGAGGTCGAGAGAATAGAAAAGGAAATTTGTCTATTTGGTTGAGAAACGTTTAGACGATACCATTACTTCAATCACATCGTGACACGCATATAAAAAGAACCCGATTAAGCCTAGAATCGACATTGTTACTAACGCCATGGTAAACACTTCCCTAGTTCATTCTCCTACTGATTATTTCGCATACATTATTGTTTGTTTTGTTTACAATTTGATTTCACAAAACCCCCCCTTTTTCCGGAAACTATTGACGACTAGTCACATACTTCACTAAAGGCTTAATCTTCACCATATTCTCTGTGGGATTCGACCCCAACCTCTGTTGGGTTCTATATTTGACTACGACCGCTTACGCTTCTTTAATTAGAGGTGTAGTTTGGGCGTTATCACTTCTTCGGATAGAAAATTATCCCACCAACCTCTTAATTGGCCAGTGAATCCTGCAATTATCATCTTACAAATAGCATGATCAGAATTTCTATTCGTATGTCTACAAACAGAAGAATACATCATCATCCGATGAACCATAATAGAGACTTGTCTATCAGTCAAGCCATCGAGGTTCCACTCATAAACCATATCACCACTGTAAGACGTATTGGTGAATCCCCACTCTCTTTCTTCAATAAGAACATCTTAAGGAGTTGGGCGATGATAATAAAAAGTTTTCATATCAGGTTTAGAACCGTATCGAGAAATAGGATGGTTCCTTTTGAAACGATGAAGTTTATTGACTTCAGTTATAGAAAATTCATCATTTTGTTCTGTAAACTGATTTTCTAAATCGTTGGAATTCGTAGGTTTAGCACTTAAGCCAGAAAGCTTTTTATCAAGAAGCTGTTCTAAATCTTGTAAAGAAAGATCGTTTTTAGATTTAATCTTAAAATCAGAAGTATCTATAGGTCTTTGAATATGAGTGGGCATAGTTAAAACAGTAGGAAGATTCTTAGAAGTAGAAGCTTCGTTAACTGCTTTAGGCCTCTCTATATTCAAATGTTTTACTAAAACAATTAACTCATCAAGTTTTTTATCAAGGGAACCAACATGTTCACCTAAAACCTTAACATAAAGACTTAAATAATTATTTTGAGCTATCAGGTTATTTATCTAATTAATGCTAATCTTAGCGACATCGTTTTCAACGAACTTTTGAAAAGCAGAGAACATCAAACCTGTATTATTAGGTAAAATAAAAGGGTTTTGAGCAGTGTAGATCGATTTAATAATCGAACCATTTCCTTCTTGAAAAGTTCGCTCAAGAACTCTTACATATAGCGGTAGATAAGTGGTTATAAACCAAGGAATAAAATACATAATTTGATTATGCAAAGCACAAGTTTCATAAAATTCTTGTGAAATACTATTTAAATCATTTTGGCTATAAGCTTCAAAAAACCAAGTTCTAAACTTGTTCCATTTATCATTTTGAAATTCACTTTGAATATGTTGTCTTGCCAGTGAACCTGGACTAAAATCAATTTGTTGTACAAACATAAATCAAAGTTTATTTCTATCGGACCCTTCATTTAGGTCAAAATCCATCTCTGAGGCAGTAGGATCAATATCAGACAGTCTATCAGTTGCCTGTACAATATTAGTCTTTGGGTCAATTCTTACCCTTTCTACAATTTTTTCACTCATAGTATCACTAATAGTATGCAAAGAAAGAGCCTTGTTACCAGCTGGACCATATATAGGAACATCAGGGGTAATAGGGGAAATATGCTGAATTTCAGGTAGAGATCTATAACCTGAAAAAGAATGTCTGTTATAAACAGGAGATTTATACATGGGAGCTTTATCAGCAAACTGAATACATATCCTACCATCAGGATTCTGAGTTAGATATCCTAATAACTGGTATCAGAGCCTAGGAACGTTCATGGAGAATATATCATAGATCTGAAGTATTCAGCTTAGATATGATTTCAGTTCAATTGTTATGGATCTTGGTGAAATTAGTACTAAAAGTACTAGACTAGAAGAGGTTGATATACCTCTAGATCTTGATAAGTTAAATAAATGGACTATTCTTAAAATTGATAAAAGAACCATATATGATTATGGTTGGTTTGATAATTTTTTGTCGAAACAATTGATAAAAACTACTGAGCAATCTCTTGCTCTCAATTCAGATGAACAAATTATCTGTTTATTAAATAAACATGATATTGAATCTTATAGATCTAAATTAAACTTTATGCATATTGATATGGTACAAATTGCTTTTAAATCTTTGACCCTCATAGGGTTACCTGAAACTTTTCTAGCCGCTTTGAGAGACGCTAGAAATCTTAACTTCAGACAATCGCTGATGGGTTCTATTGAATCTACTGTGGCTTACGGTCCGGTTTATTTCAATACACAACCTAATCTTCAACTATCTTTATCCGAAATTAATATTCTTGATGGTTTAACATTAAATGTTAAGACGCATGGTTATAACTATGCTCCCGGATCTGAACTTATTTGTTAATCTTATAGAGTTTACTTTAAATTATTATCTACTCTAAATCCGAGATGTAAATTATATGATACTTCTAATCATACTATTTTAATGGAAACCAATTTTACAAAGTCTAAGGTCACCACTAGGAGACCTATCAAGTGGGAAGAAATAAATTTCCCAGCAACTTGGACTTTAGACTCGGTTATATCCCCAAATTAGATTACTAATGAAATAACGAATAATGAGTATTCTCATATAACTCAGAATCCTGATGGTAGGATATGTATTCAGTTTGCTGATAAAGCTCCCATGTATAAATCTCCTGTTTATAATAGACATTCTTTTTCAGGTTATAGATCTCTACCTGAAATTCAGCATATTTCCCCTATTACCCCTGATGTTCCTATATTGTCACGACCCAATTTCTCGGTCATGATGGCACCTACAACCCCCGGTAGGTGAACCAATCCCCGTAGCCCAGAACAGTTAGTAATGGGCTACTATCTAGCAAATAAGGGAACAAGACGAATAAAATAGATAACAGGAGTATATACATATACATATGCGGAAATTAAATCAACCCCAAGACCTGGTATCATAGTACAGAGCCAAACTACATACATGGAGTACAAATAAACCAAAACTATATATACAGATGTCTCTGAATGGTAATAGAGTACATGAAGCAAAAGATAAACTAAAGCTAAGCTCCGATCGCCAAGAGCTCACCCTCAGTCTGAAGTAGTCCCAAACAGATCTCCAAGCACGAATCACAACGATCTAACGGCGATGGCCCACGCTAGGATCTGCACCCAAAGATGCAGAGGGGTAGGGGTGAGCACAAAATGCGAAGCATAAGGTACCCAGTAGGTATCATAGGCCGACTGGGCATATATAAGATAAAAGCGTAGTAACAGACAGAATAGAAGCAAGCAGTCACAGAAATCAATGAAAGGTACACAGGAACTAGCCCAGAGGGAAATCAACAGAACCACATATGAGGCTAGTAAGCAAAATATACACACCATAGGCACAGGTGAAAGTAAGAAATAACGCACCTGGGGTCCTTGCAACAACAGTGTATACAAAATAAGTTTACGAAATGGACGGTATACCGGTAACCTCAAGAGTAGAAAGAAGAGAGAAAGAGTAATAATAGGCATGCTCAGAGACATGGATCAAACTCAACTAATCATACCAATCTCATACTTATCTATAATAGAGAACAATTCTGTAAGTAAATAGCAAAAGTCTACCTACAGTCCCCCGACCGCCCATACAACCGAGGAACACAAACAAGTGAAAACAAACCCTCCGGCATCCCATACTACCGGAGCGTACAATCAGCAAACAGCAAATAAGGGTGGAGCCTCAACAATGAATGATATGATGCATGAAGATCTCAAGTGCCATGGTATCTCTGTATGTACCTCCTCCGGCACCGATCCGGCCCAGCAGGTAGGTTCCATGGAAGGACACTGCCCTTATACCTCTACTCCAACGTATACCCCTCCTCCGGCACACGCAGCCCGTAGCCCCTGGCCCAGATGGCAAGGTCCATGTAGGTCCCAGACCCCATACTAAAACTCAGTATCAGAACATGTCACCCGGAAGCAAGTCCGGTATCAGGATGGAGACCCAGTCTCGAATATGCAATGCCCAGACCCTGTCCAGGACTAAAGTAGTAGGAAAATGTCTCAAAAACCCCTCCAAGGGTGCCCGGGAGTAACCGGGTCTAAACAGTAAAAAAGTCATCTCAGGTGCTCGGTCCGACCGAGGCTAAAAATCATCTCAAGTAGCAAGAAAACTCAACTAGCACTCCGGCCCTGCCGAGTCTAGTGTAGTAGTAAAACTGGTGTCTTAAAACATAATTTTACTTTCTTTTACCCAAGAATACTCTCAAGTCAAATCAACCATTTCCAAATCATTTCCATCAAAAACGGGCCCCCCGGGCCATGCAAGGTTTAGAAAATAGTGCCAGTAGGCCCGAAGCCAAACCACAGTAAAACATGGATAAAACCTCTTTATATGCATGGAAATGGTATGATCACACACAATAGCTTCCCCGCAGCTCACAATCAACCTATCGACCCTGCACAGGCCCACAGCTACTCAGCAAGCATAACCAGCCTAGAAGGATAATTCTATGCCCGGGACTCGCGGACATTCCCAAAATCCCACCTTCTATGTTCCAGAGTCAACAAGGCCTCACAGGACCACAAGGGTAAATAAAATATACCGGCAAATACTACAGGCAACGGAGGAACAAAAGTAGGCGGACATGAATAAAGCGGTCGAGGTCTGTGGTACCAACCTAATAAACCAACCCAAGGATGCCCATTAATACAATTTTATTTTATATATACGGAGTCTAGGGAAAATAAACCGTAACCTACCTGTCGTTCGACGACAAGCTGCTAGAACAACGATGTCCAAGCTCGAACCACTCTGAGAAAATCCAAAACTAAATCAGAATCGGATTGGGACGGAATAACTTGACGTAGATAATTAACTTCTTTTCGATGCTCTCGTACCACACCACTTGGATAATCCACAAATTCTCTTTTACACAGTGTGATATATCAACATGCGTGATGTAGCGTACTTGATGTGTTTGTTGAGAGAAATGAACTCATTCTCCATTAACCATGTTCAGTACTTATTTACATGATGTAAAGTGTATAAAAGTTAGGCAGAAACCACTTTCTCAAAATGGATATATCAACCTTTCCGCTATCTTCAGCACTTAGTCATCGAATGACTATGCAATTGACACCACGTGTTAATGTGGTGTCAATCCAATTATTTCACTCCCCAATATATATCTATTCGGGTATTGCATAAATTCGTGGTATAATAAATATAATTTTTGAATATACCACAATCCTTAGAAAATTATTTCGAACAAAACCTACTATATTATAATAATAATTTTCAACATAGCTAAATTTACTATCTCCGTTAAAATAATACAATGTATAAAAACCTTATAAAATAAATACATATACAATTGTATCGTATCAAAAATATTTTCCATAAACCTAATAATAATATAATATAACTTCATACCACCTTCGACTTTTAAATAAAATACTTTCAAATACGCACGATTTCGATACTCAAGAATTATCTCGGGATCCTCCCTTATTTTTTATAACTGTTTCGGAACTGGAATGGCGTCTTAAAATGTGAAGTCGAGGCTTAAATCGAGTTTAACCCGACCCGGTTCGCGACCCAGTTCGCAACCCATTTTCTGTCAGACAATCCGCGGTAAAACAGTCATAACTTTTTACTCCGAGATCATTTGGATGTGAGGTTTTGTGCGTTGAAAACTAGACTCGTAGACCTTCGATTTGGTATTTCGGGGGACTTCTAACTCTTTATATATTGAGGATAAGCCCTGATACATTTGACCCAAAGTTCAGAAAATTTGTTAAAGGTCTTACGATATCTTTTGTCGATTTGCTTGACTTCAAAACTTATACGTGGAAATGACAGGAAGGGTCATTACATATATATGGTCCAGCTCGTAACAGGGCTCTTTCTTTGCATACTATTAGTGATACTATGAGTAAAAAATTATAGAAAGGGTAAGAATTGACCCAAAGACTAATATTGTGCAGGCAACTGATAGACTGTCTGATATTGATCCTACTGCCTCAGAAATGGATTTTGACCCAAATGAAGGGTCCGATAGAAATAAAATTTGATTTATGTTTATACAACAAATTGATTTTAGTCCAGGTTCACTGGCAAGACAACATATTCAAAGTGAATTTCAAAATGATAAATGGAACAAGTTTAGAACTTGGTTTTTTGAAGCTTATAGCCAAAATGATTTAAATAGTATTTCACAAGAATTTTATGAAACTTGTGCTTTGCATAATCAAATTATATATTTTATTCCTTGGTTTATAACCACTTATCTACCGCTATATGTAAGAGTTCTTGAGCGAACTTTTCAAGAAGGAAATGGTTTGATTATTAAATCGATCTACCCTCCTCAAAACCCTTTTATTTTACCTAATAATACAGGTTTGATGTTCTCTGCTTTTCAAAAGTTCGTTGAAAACGATGTCGCTAAGATTAGCATTAATGAGATAAATAACTTGATAGCTCAAAATAATTATTTAAGTCTTTATGTTAAGGTTTTAGGTGCACATGTTGGTTCCCTTGATAAAAAACTTGATGACTTAATTGTTTTAGTAAAACATTTGAATACAGAGAGGCCTAAAGCAGTTAACGAAGCTTCTACTTCTAAGAATCTTCCTACTGTTTTAACTATGCCCACTCATATTCAAAGACCTATAGATACTTCTGATTTTAAGATTAATTCTAAAAATGATCTTTCTTTACAAGATTTAGAACAACTTCTTGATAAAAAGCTTTCTGGCTTAAGTGTTAAACCTATGAATTCCAATGATTTAGAAAACCAGTTTACAGAACAAAATGATGAATTTTCTACAACAGAAGTCAATAAACTTCATCGTTTCAAAAGGAACCATCCTATTTCTAGATACGGTTTTAAACCTGATATGAAAACTTTTTATTATCATCGCCCAACTCCTCAAGATGTTCTTATTGAAGAAAGAGAGTGGGGATTCACCAATACGTCTTACAGTGGTGATATGGTTTATGAGTGGAACCTCGATGGCTTGAATGATAGACAAGTCTCTATTTTGGTTCATCGGATGATGATGTATTCTTCTGTTTGTAGACATACGAATAGAAATTCTGATCATGCTATTTGTAAGATGATAATTGCAGGATTCACTGGACAATTAAGAGGTTGGTGGGATAATTTTCTATCCGAAGAAGTTAAAAATGCTATAACTACTCCCACAAAGAGTGATAAAATGGTAGAAACTGGCATTAATGATGAAGGAAAACCAGTCGAAAGGGTAATAAAAACTACCCGAGAAGATGCTGTTTATACACTCATTCTCACTATTCTGGAACATTTCAATGGTAGATTTACCTCCCAAAATGAAACTCTTAGAACTCTCTTAAATGGTCTACGATGCAGACATTTGGGAGAATTCAGATGGTATAAAGAAACCTTCCTAAGTAGAGTCATGGATCTTCCCGACAGCAACTCTACTCATTGGAAATCGAAGTTTATAGATGGATTTCCCCCTTTATTTGCAGAGCGAGTTAAACGAGCTCTCAGAGGTAACCACACCGAGATCCCTTATCAACTCTATACTTACGGGAAGCTTGTGGGTACTTGCACCCAAGAAGGATTAAATCTTTGCCACGAGGTTAAATTATCTCAACAAATTAAGGATGATAAGAAAAAAGCGAAGTCACAATTAGGAGACTTCTGTGAACAGTTCGCTATGCCTGGTCCATCTAATAGCAAAGAACATAGGACGCACAGGAGTCATAAAGAACATAATACTTCTGAGAGGCCTCATAGGCGACGTCGTCATTCCCGACGAAGTAAAGAAAAGCGTGAAGCAAAGAAAGCTCACCGCAAGTCTACCAGGTTTGCAAAGAATTTTTCAGAAAGAGATCTCAAGAACATTAAATGTTATAATTGTGGACAATATGGACATATTTCTCCAAATTGTAAGCTTGAAAAGCTTATATCTTTGAACCTTGACCAAAATATTCATGATAAGTTTTATGGTTTGCTATACACTTCAGGTTCTGAGTCTGATTATGAGTCTTATTCCGACACCGAATCAGGTTCCGAAAGTGAAGTTAAACTTCTTGATTTTTCTGATAATGAAAATCTTATGCCTATTAATTGTACTAATTGTGTAGGTGATCATTGCAGATGCAAAACTGACGAGTTCTATAAACTCCAGTCACAATTTGAAGATTTTAATATTAAAACTATTTCATCCGATAATGTGATCGATCTTTTAAAAGAAATTTCTGATGAAAATATTCGGAATAAAATCCTTAATATGGCGACTAGCTCCAGTTCTTCAAAATCTTCTGAAAAATCTAAAAATGATTTTGATCTCAAAGATCTTGAACCATATTCTATAAAGGAAGTTTATAACCGACTTGAAAAGAAAAATGATGTCATTATTCGTGACACCTTTTTAGATGATTTAAAATATGAGGTTGAAAATCTTAAAAATGAGATTAAATCTCTTAAACAAAATCAAATGATTCATAATCACAGGATTTCTCAGCTTGAGAAAGATGATCCTATATCAAGCCCTCAGCTTGAGAATGATGATTCGATATCCAGCCCTCCTGCTGATAGAGGGAAAGGTAAGGTCGATGACATCATTGATACTTCTAAACAAAATTCTTTTCTTGGAATGATGCAGATTGTAACTGCACATAGATGGTATATTAATTGCACCATCTTACTTAAAAACGAATTTAAAGTTACTGGCACTGCTGTCACGACCCGATTTCTCGGTCATGATGGCACCTACAACCTCCGGTAGGTGAACCAATCCCCGTAGCCCAGAACAGTTAGTAATGGGCTACTATCTAGAAAATAAGGAAACAAGACGAATAAAATAGATAACATGGATATAAATATATAC
>QJPP01005054.1:0-19275 GCA_003996215.1 Jaltomata sinuosa
TATTATGTATACACTGTTATTGCAAGGACCCCAGGTGCGTTGTTTCTTACTTTCACCTGTGCCTATGGTGTATATATTTTGCTTGATGGCCTCACATGTGGTTCTGTTGATTTCCCTCTGGGCTAGTTCCTGTGTACCTTTCGTTGATTTCTGTGACTACTTGCTTCTGTTCTGTCTGTTACTACACTTTTATCTTATACATGCCCAGTCGGCCTATGATACCTACTGGGTATCTTATGCTTCGCATTTAGTGCTCACCCTACCCCCTGTATCTTTGGGTGCAGATCCTAGCGTGGGCCATCGCCGTTAGATCATTGTGATTCGTGCTTGGAGATCTGTTGGGGACTACTTCAGACTGAGGGTGAGCTCTTGGCGATCGGATCTTTGCTTTAGTTATCTTTTGCTTTATGTACTCTATTACCATTCAGAGACATCTGTATATATTGTTTTGGATCGTTTGCACTCCATATATGTAGTTTTGGCTCTATACTATGATACCAGGTCTTGGGGTTTGGCTTAGTTTCCGCATATGTATATATATACATTCCTGTTATCTATTCTTTTCATCTTGTTCCCTTACTTTTGCTTATTAAACTATTATTCCGCTTAATTGTTAGATAGTAGCCCATTACAAACTGTCCTGGGCTACGGGAATTGGTTCTCCTACTGAGGGGTTGTAGGTGCCATCATGACCAAGAAATCGGGTCGTGACAACTTGATATCAGAGCTCTAGGTTCACCGGTGTTGGTATAGAAGTCAATGTCTAGTAGAGTCCTGCGGATCGGGGCAGAGACGTCCGTACTCAATCTTCGGGAGGCTACAACGACATTTTAGGAAATTTGACTCTTTTATTGCTTCTGTGTCGTGCATAGGACCATTGAAGTTCTGGAAACCTTATTTGTTCTACTTAATTCTTCCGCAGATAGTTCGTACGAGATCATCGACATCAGGCGGAGATGAGCCTCCCACTCCAGCTAAGGGTCAAGGACGCCCTCGAGCAGTGGCACCTGCTAGGGCTGCTAGGGTTGAGATAGAGCCCGAGCAGCATGTGGATCAGGGGGCAGCCCAGGTACCACCAACTCCAGTACCAGCTCCAGCACCAGCTCCAGTACCAGCTCCAGCACCAACTCTAGTACCAGGTCCAGCACCAACTCTAGTACCAGCTCCAGCACCAACCCTAGTACCAGCTCCAGCGCCAGCTCCAGTACCAGCTCCAGTGCCCACTTCAGTGCCAGCTCCAGCCGCAGCTTAGTCTCCAGATATTCAGGGATTACTATTACAGCTTTTGGGTATGATTAGAGAGTGGCCTTTTGAGGTAGCGCAGACATTCGCTGGGTGCACAGAGTTTAGGAGCGCAACCTGCTACTATGTCTCCCCGTGCGGAGGTCATTCCGGTCCCATCAGTTGCACAACCTCTTGCTCCTCGCCCAGCTATGACAGAGTCAGAGCAGAAGGCGTTGGGTAGGTTTTTGAGGTTAGCACCTCTGAGGTTTACTGGTACTTCTGGACAGGATCCACATGACTTTATTACTACCTGTGAGGAGATGTTGCATCATTTGGGTTTGTTGGAGATCACGGGGTTGGTTATACTACCTATCAGTTAGAGGGCCCAACAAAGTTATGGTGGAGGGCCCATGTTGCTTGTAGACCACCATCGTCACCTCCTTTGGCCTGGTCTGAGTTTTATGAGGCCTTTATGGCCAAGTTCCTACCTCAGAGTGATCGTGAGCGTCGCAGGGAGCAGTTTACTCACCTTATGCAGCACTCTACGACTGTCTCGGAGTATGAGACCCATTTTCATCAGCTAGCACCGTTTGGAGCTATGATTATTCCTACCGAGGCAGATAGGATTCGCAGATTTGTATGGGGTTTAAGGCCAGAGATCAGGCAGCCAGCAGAGATATTGATTGCTGGTGGTCGGTCATTTCAGGCTATCGTAGACTATGCCCGCACTGTGGAGGAATTACAGCGACATGATCAGGGGTCCAGAGATAAGAAGCCTCGACATCAGGGTGTCTACAGTGGTTCCAGGTATGGTGGTAGAGGTTCTGGCCAGTGGCGCCGGGCTTATCAGCCACAGCAGCACCAGGGTCAGTCCAGCCGACCAGTTCAAGCTTCCCTTCAGACTTTCGGTAGTACCCAGTTCAAGTAGGGTCAGAGCAGCCATCAGGGCTATAGCGGCCAGTCTTCGATGGGTACAGTTTCTGGGGCATTAAGTCGTGGTGGTCATACGGGATCTGCTGGTTCATCTCGACTGAGTAGGCCGTCAGGGGATTGTTTTACTTGTGGTGTGATTGGTCATTTTGCTAGAGATTGCCCTCAGCAGGGTACAGTTCAGTTGGCCGAGCCTTTACGAGCAGTTCAGCCTCCAGCTAGAGGGGGTGGTCGTCAGAGTAGAGGTGGTGCTTCGCGCGGTAGAGCAGGTGGTAGGGATGGCGGTCGGGCAGATGGAGGTCGTCGTCAGTTTTATGCGGTCCCTAGGAGACCAGAGGCAGAGGCCTCAGATGCTGTGATTACATGTACGATTTCTGTGTGCCATCAGTTGGCTATGGCTTTATTTGATCCTGGATCCACTTGTTCATACATATCTGCCTACTTTGTGCCTTGTTTAGGGTTAGCTAGTGAGCCACTATCTGTTCATGTTTCTGTTTCGACCCCAGTAGGAGATTCTTTAGTAGTGGATCGGATTGTGAGATCTTGTATGCTATCTATTGGTGATTCAGAGACTTGGGGTGATTTAATGATTCTTGATATGCTAGATTTTGATGTGATACTGGGCATGGACTGGTTATCCCCTCACCGTGTGGTTTTGGATTGTTATGCCAAGACCATTACCATAGCTATGCCCGGTGTATCCCCGATTGTGTGGCAGGGTTCTGTTAGCCATGCACCATCTGGGATCATCTCTTGTCTTCGAGCTAGGAAGTTGATTTCCCATGGGTGTTTAGCTTATCTAGCATATGTCCGAGATGCTAGTGCTGACCCTATGTCTCCTGAGTCTGTTCCTGTGATTAGAAACTTCCTTGATGTGTTTCCTACCGACCTTCCAGGCCTTCTACCTGAGAGGGATATTGATTTTAAAATTGAGTTAGAGCCGGGCACTAGGCTTATTTCTATTCCTCCCTACCATATGGCTCCTGCTGAGTTGAGAGAGCTTAAGGAGCAGCTCTAGGATTTCTTAGCTAAGGGGTTTATTAGGCCAAATGTGTCTCCTTGGGGTGCTTCTGTTCTCTTCGTGAAGAAGAAGGATGGGTCGATGCGCATGTGTATTGATTATCGACATTTGAATAGGGTGACAGTGAAGAATAGGTATCTGATGCGGAGGATTGATGACTTGTTTGACCAGCTTCAGGGTTCAGTCGTGTTTTTGAAGATTGATTTGAGGTTCAGCTACCATCAGTTGGGGATTAGGGCAGAGGACCTCCCTAAGACAGCATTCAGGACACGTTATGGTCATTACGAGTTCCTAGTGATGTCTTTTTGGTTGACTAATGCCCCCGCAACCATTATGAACTTGATGCACAGGGTTCTTGGCCCGTATTTGGACTCATTTGTGATAGTTTTTATAGAAGACATCTTGGTATACTCGCGTAGTAGAGATGAGCATGAGCAACACTTGAGGGTTATACTCCAGACTTTGAGAGATCACCGGCTTTATGCCAAGTTCTCAAAGTGTGAGTTTTGGCTTGAGTCAGTTGTATTCCTAGGGCACGTGGTGTCTAAGGATGGGATTAGGGTTGACCCGGGAAAGATTTCTGCGGTTTGTGATTGGCCTAGACTTACTACTGCTACTGAGGTCCGCAGCTTTATTGGGTTAGCAGGTTACTACAGACGGTTTGTTGAGGGATTTTCCTCCATAGCAGCACCCTTGACTATGCTGACTAGGAAGGATGTCCCATTTCAGTGGTCGGATCAGTGTGAGGATAGCTTCCAGAGGCTTAAGGCCTTATTGACTTCAGCTCTAGTTTTGACTTTGCCGGTTGAGGGTCAGAGCTTCTCCGTGTACTGTGATGCTTCTGGGGTTGGTCTTGGTTGTGTGTTGATGCGGCAGGGTCGAGTAATAGCATATGTGTCGAGGCAGTTGAAGGTCCACGAGCGCAACTACCCCACTCATGACTTTGAGTTGGTAGCGGTAGTTTTCGCGCTCAAGATCTGGAGGCATTACCTATATGGAGTTCACTGTGAGATCTTCACTGATCACCGTAGTATTCAGTATATCACGAGTTAGTGAGAGTTGAACTCGAGACAGAGGAGATGGATCGAGTTACTGAAGGACTATGACTTTACTATTTTGTATCATCCGGGCAAGGCAAACGTGGTAGCGGATGCCTTGAGTCGGAAGGCAGTGAGTATGGGTAGCCTAGCTTCTCTCTTAATTTCAGAGCGACCGTTGGCCTTGGACATCCAGTCGTTGGCTAACCATTTGGTTAGGCTTGACTTGTCGGATCCTAGCAGAGTTCTCACCAGTGTTGAGGTTCGTTCTACTTTGATTGATCAGATTCAGAGCCATCAGTTTGAGGATCAGCAGTTGTGTGACCTTCGTGATCGGGTTGTTCAGGGTGAGACCAGTCGGGCTACTCTAGATTTAGATGGGGTTCTGAGGTTTGATAGTCGCCTTTGTGTTTCGAGGATTAGTGATTTGATTCAGTTGATACTTCATGAGGCACATTGTACTAGATACTCCATTCACCCTGGCACAGCAAAGATGTATAGAGACTTGAGACAGATTTACTGGTGGAGTGGTATAAAGCGGGATATAGCAGAGTTTGTATCTCGGTGCTTGATCTGTCAGCAGGTTAAGTTTGAGCACATGAGACCTGGTGGTTTGATGCAGCGATTTCCCATTCCTGAGTGGAAGTGGGAAGGGATTACTATAGACTTCGTTGTTGGTTTGCCTCGTACTTTTGATGGGTTTGATTCCATATGGGTGATTGTTGATAGGCTGACTAAGTCAGCACATTTCTTGTCGGTTCAGACTTCTTATGGCGCAGAGAGGTTAGCTCAGATCTACCTTCGTGAGATTGTTCGGTTGCACGAGGTCCCAGCTTCTATCATTTCAGACCGCGGCACTCAGTTCACATCTCAGTTCTGGAGGGCTCAGCGAGATTTGGGTACAGAGGTTCAGCTTAGTACTGCTTTCCACCCTCAGACAGATGGCCAGTCCGAGAGGACCATTCAGGTTCTGGAGGACATGCTTCGGTCCTGTGTTCTTGACTTTGGAGGTTCGTGGGATCAGTTTGTGCCTTTGGCTGAGTTTGCTTATAATAACAGTTTCCATTCGAGCATTGGCATGACACCTTTTGAGGCCTTGTATGGTAGGCGTTGCAGATCACCGATTGGTTGGTTTGATGGTTCTGAATCTAGGCCATAAAGTACAGATTTGCTTCGAGATTCCTTAGACCGAGTCCGAGTGATTCAGGATAGACTTCGGGCAGCCTAGAGTAGGCAGAAGAGCTACGCTGATCGTAGACTTCGTGCCTTAGAGTTCAGTGCTGGTTATTCAGTATTTCTCCGTGTATCGCCCATGAAGGGTGTGATGAGATTTGGTAGGCGGGGAAAGCTTAGCCCCAGGTATATTGGGCCATTCAAGATTCTCCAGAGGGTTGGTAGTGTTTCATATCAGTTAGCTTTGCCTCCGATGTTTTCATCTATGCACCCGATTTTCCATGTATCGATGTTGCGGCGGTATGTCCTAGATGAGTCTCATGTGTTGCAGTGGGAGATGGTTCAGCTGGATGAGAGTTTAGCCATTGTTGAGGAGCCGACAGCTATTTTGGCCAGAGATGTCAGGAGATTGAGGTCTCGAGAGATCCCGGTTGTTAAGGTTCAGTGGAGGCACCGTCCAATCGAGGAGGCTACCTGGGAGACCGAGAGAGATATGCGGGCTCAGTATCCGCAGCTGTTCGAGACTTCAGGTACTTTCTTGTCCTTGACTTTCGAGGACGAAAGTCCTTCTTAGTAGTGGATGATGTAATGACTCTTCCGGTCATTTCCACGTATACGTTTTCCTTGTACCAATAGAGCTTGTTTGTAGTGGCCCCAAGTCATTTAAGGTTTGTCGGGACCGGTAGTTCGGTGCCGGGGCTATTTGTTTGGTCGTATGATAAGTTTTGAAGTCAAGCAAGTCGGCAAAAGTTATCGTAAGTTTCTTTAATAAATTTTCTGAACTTTGGGTAAAATGTCTCAGAGCTTTTCTCTCAATATATAGAGAGTTAGAAGTCCCCCAAAATACCAAATCGAAGGTCTACGAGTCTAGTTTCCAACGCACAAAACCTCACGTCCAACTGATCTTGGAGTAAAAAGTTATGACTATTTTACCGCGGACTGTCTGGCAGAAACCGAATCGCGAACTGGGTCGGGTCAAAATCGATTTAAAGCCTCAACTTCACGTTTTAAAACGCCATTTCAGTTCTGAAACAGTGAGAAAACATAAGGGAGGGTTCCAAGAGAGTTCTTGAGTGATCAAGGTGCGTAATTGGAAATATTTTATTTAGAAGTTAAATTTGATAAAAAGTTATATTTTTATTACCTTCTTAAAATATTTTAATTATTTATGAAAAATACTCTTGATGTGATATATTTGTGTATGTATTTATTTTATAAGAGTTTTATTAATTATTAATATTTTAACGGAGATAGTAAACTTAGTTATGTTGAAAATTATTATTATGATATAGTTGGTTTTATTTAAAATAATTTTTTATTAGTTATGATATATTCAAAAAGTTATATTTATTTTACCACGAACTTAAGCAATACGCGAGTAGATACATATTGGGAAATGAATATTTTTGGTGTCACCTCCACCTCACACGTGGAAGTGGAGGGAGTGCAACACCTATGCACTACTGGATAGGTGGCCATCACTTACAAATACTTAGCTAGTGCTAGTAATTAATGTTTTGGGAGGATAAGAACTTTTGTAGTATTAACATTACTAGAAAAGATGATATGCCTTGCAGATTTTAAAAACCCACGTTCTTGTTGATATTTACTTATATACTTTATCATTGTGTTCCTCCATATACACCTACAGTTATTTCTTATTTCAATCCGAAGGACCTTTTTTGGGGTAGAGGATTGGTGGTGGAGCTAATGTTCTTTGTAAGAACGCAGGGGATATTATGGTGGAAAAATAATTTTAACGATTCACTTAATCTCTAAAAGAAAATCAATTATCTATGTCAAGTTATTCAAACCTAAGTTCGAGTTTAATTTCGTTTTGGAGCTTTTCAAAGCGGTTCGGGCTTGGACATTGTCATCCTAGCAGCTTGTCGTCGGACGACAGGTAGGTTACGGTTCAAAATCCCTAGACTTAGCATATATCAGATAAAATTGTACTACCTGGCATTCTTGGGTTAGATTATTAGGTTGGTACCACAGACCTTGACCGCTTTATTCATGTCCGCCTACTTTTTTTCCTCCGATGCTTGTAGTACTTACTGATATGTTTTATTTACCCTTGTGGTCCTGTGAGGCCTTGTTGACTCTGGAACATAGAAGGTGGGATATTGGGAATGTCCGCGAGTCCCGGGCATAGAATTATCCTTCTAGGCTGGTTATGCTTGCTGAGTAGCTGTGGACCTGTGCAGGGTCGATAGGTTGATTGTGAGCTGCTGGGCAGCTATTGTGTTGATCATCCTATTTTCATGCATATAAAGAGGTTTTATCCATGTTTTACTACGGTTTTGGCTTCGGGCCTACTGGCACTATTTTCTAAACCTTGCATGGCCCCGGGAGCCCCTTTTTGATGGAAATGATTTGGAAATGATTTGATTTAACTTGTAAATATTCTTGGGTAAAATAAAGTAAAATTATGATTTAAATCACCAGTTTTACGATTAACGCTAGACTCGGCAGGGCCGGGGTGCTAGTTGAGTTTTCTTGCTACTTGAGATAATTTTAGCCTCGGTCGGACCGAGCACCTGAGATGACTTTCTACTGTTTAGATCCGGTTATGCTCGGGCACCCTTGGAGGTGTTTTTGAGATATTTTCCCACTACTTTAGTCCTGGACAGGGTCTGGGCATGCATATTCGAGACTGGGTCTCTATCTTGAACCCGGACTTGCTTTCGAATGACATGTTTTGATACTGAGTTTTAGTATGGGGTCAGGGACCTCCATGGACCTTGCCATCCGGGCTTGGGGCTTCGGGCTGCTTGTGCAGGAGAAAGGGTATACAGTGGAGTAGAGGTATATGGGCAGTGTCCTTCCATGGAACCTACCTGCTGGGCCGGATCGGCACCGAAGGAGGTACATACAGAGATACCATTTCACTTGAGATCTTCATGCATCATATCATTCATTGTTTGAGGTTCCACCCTTGTTTGTTGTTTGTTGATTGTACGCTCCGGTAGTATGGGATGCCGGAGGGTTTGTTTTCACTTGTTTGTGTTCCTCGGTTGTATGGGCGGTCGGGGGACTGTAGGTAGACTCTTGCTATTTACTTACAGAATTGTTCCCTGTTACGGTTAAGTATGAAATTGGTTCCTGCTAGACTGTTAGTTCTGGATTTGAGATTGATATGATTAGTTGAGTTTGATTCATGTCTCTGAGCATGCCTATCATTACTCTTTCCCTCTTCTTACACTTGAGGTTACCGGTATACCATCCATTTCGTAAACTTATTATGTATACACTATTATTGCAAGGACCCCAGGTGCGTTGTTTCTTACTTTCACCTGTGCCTATGGTGTATATATTTTGCTTGCTAGCCTCACATGTGGTTCTGTTGATTTCCCTCTAGGCTAGTTCATGTGTACCTTTCGTTGATTTCTGTGACTACTTGCTTCTGTTCTGTCTGTTACTACGCTTTTATCTTATATGTGCCCAGTCGGCCTATGATACCTACAGGGTACCTTATGCTTCGCATTTCGTGCTCACCCTACCCCCTGCATCTTTGGGTTCAGATCCTAGCGTGGGCCATCGCCGTTAGATCGCTGTGATTCGTGCTTGGAGATCTGTTGGGGACTACTTCAGACTGAGGGTGAGCTCTTGGCGATCGGAGCTTAGCTTTAGTTATCTTTTGCTTTATGTACTCTATTACCATTCAGAGACATCTATATATATTATTTTGGATCGTTTGCACTCCATATATGTAGTTTTGGCTCTATACTATGATACCAGGTCTTGGGGTTTGGCTTAGTTTCCGCATATGTATATATATACATTCCTGTTATCTATTCTCTTCATCTTGTTCCCTTACTTTTGCTTATTAAACTATTCTTCCGCTTATTTGTTAGATAGTAGCCCATTACCAATTGTCCTGGGCTACGGGAATTGGTTCGCCTACTTGAGGGTTGTAGGTGCCATCATGACCGAGAAATCGGGTCGTGACAAATAGTTCATAACTTAGGGATTTGAATGGCACTAGTTCAATTTCATAATAACATAGATTTTCATAGAACATAAGAACTAGGAATGCACTTGCTTGAAAAATTCATGAGAATACATGTTATCAATCTCCAAATTGTTTTCTTAAATCAAACCATGCATGTAGGATTTACCATAATTAGCCTTCAATTCAAAATATGAGTTCATATGTAAAAACCCATGCAAAAATCATGCAATTTAGTAGTAATTTCATAATAAAATCATGAGAAGGCAATTTAAAATAAAACCCATAAGAATTGAGTAAGAACCCTAATTTAAAAGTTCATGAAATCAAAATAAAAAATTAGGGGTTTTGGGCACAAGGGTAAAAGGAACACGTTGTTGAATACCACATACCTTGATTGAAGTTAACCCACTTGAAATTGAAAAGATTAGGAGACTTGGACTTGGAGCTTCAGACCTTGAGCTAGAGAGAGTTCTTTTCCTTTTTGGGAGATGAATGAGGTAATCAGAAGGGAATTAGGCTAATAGGTTTAGATATCATGCTAGAAATGGTCAAAGCGACCTCACTTAGGAGTTAAAAGGGTGGGAAATTACTTAAATACCCCTGGAAGGTAATTAGGAAAAAGCTGGAAAACATTGACTTCTAGGGACGACTGATGGTTTCCACGAACCGTAGATCAAACCACGGCTCATGGTTTCCACCCGTCGTTCTTGGCCAAAAAGATAGGCTACAGGAACCAATCTACTGGTCAACAGGATGGACCCGTAGAATGAATCACAGGTCGTAGACCCAAGCCGTCATCTCTTGGAACTGGTCTGGTCTCTGATCAATTTCTACGACTTGACAGGACAGTTCATCATTTAAACGATGGACCGTAGAACCCAGTCGTGAAAACTGGGGAACTTGTCAACCCTCTGATATGATTCCATGAGTTGACAGGATGGGCCGTAGTCAGAACCATGGTCCATAGAACCAACTTGTGGTTCTCAGACCAGTGACTGAACCAACAGAAGGAAACCACGGTTCCATTTTACGACCCGTGGTTTGGACCTGTAATTCCTAGGAACATGAATTTTTTCAGAGTTTCAAACTTAGAAAGCTGGTTCAATTTACGGGGTGTTACAATATCTCCCCTTGGGATCATTCATCCTTGAATGAAGACTAATCAAGGAAAACTGGAGAGAAAACAACCCAACCAAACAACAACAAAACAGGAAAACTGAAGAGTAAGCATGAAGCTGGACTTTTCAACTTAAAACATGATTAAATCAACTTCGAAAACATGAATGCATGCTAGGATCATGAGAGGAACTGATGGAGTAGAGTCGGAGGAACATACTAAGGAGAAAACTATTACCTCAAGCTGAAACGGAATCGGAAGGAAAGAGATAAGGGTACTTGGCTTTCATGGCTGATTCTACTTCCCAAGTAGCTCCTTCAACCAACTGATTCCTCCAAAGGACTTTCACCGAAGCGACTTCTTTGTTTCTCAACCTCCAAATCCGACGATCAAGGATTTCTACGAGAACCTCCTCATAGGTAAGGCTATCCTTCACACCTACATCCTCCAAAGGAACAATCAAGGTCGGATCACCAGCACACTTCTTGAATAAGGAAACATGGAAAACCAGATGAATCGCTTCTAATTTCGATGGCAAATCCAACTCATAAGCAACCTTACCAACTCTCCTCAGAATCCGATAAGGACCTACAAAGCAGGGACTAAGCTTTCCCTTCTTTCCAAATCTCATCACACCCTTCATGGGTGACACCTTCAGAAAAATCCAATCATCAACTTCAAACTCTAACTCCCTTCTCCTCACATCCGCATATGATTTCTGTTAACTCTGAGCGGTCTTCAACCTTTCCTTAATAAGTTGAACCTTCTCCATGGTCTTATGAACCGAGTCTGAGCCAATCAAAGCTACCTCACCTACCTTAAACCAACCGATAGGAGATCTACACCTCCGACCATAAAGTGCCTCATACGGAGCTATCTGGATGCTGGAGTGAAAGCTGTTGTTGTAGGCAAGCTCGATAAGAGGTAAGTGATCATCCCAATTACCTTTGAAGTCAATCACACAAGCTCTCAACATATCCTCCAAAGTCTGAATAGTACGCTCTGCCTAGCCATCTGTCTGGGGGTGAAAAGTTGTGCTAAGCTTCACCTGAGTACCAAGACCTCTCTGAAACTGTCTCCAAAACTGAGAAGTAAACTGAGTACCCCTATCTGAAATGATGGACAAAGGAACACCATGCAATCGAACTAACTCTCGAATGTAGAGTCTGGCATAATCATCTACTAAATTCATAGTCTTAACAGCCAAGAAGTGGGATGATTTAGTCATCCGATCGACAATCACCCAAATCAAATCATGTTACCTTCGAGTACGAGGCAAACCTGTAATGAAGTCCATATTGATCGCTTCCCACTTCCAAGTAGAAAGGTCAATATCCTAAATCATGCCACCTGGTCGCTGATGCTCTACCTTCACTTGCTGACAATTAGGACACTTAGCCACAAAACCAGCTATGTCCCTCTTCATACCATTCCACCAATAGACTTCACGTAGATCACGGTACATCTTGGTGGCACATGGGTGAATGGAATATCTAGAACTATGAGCCTCAGTCAAAATTTGTTGTCGCAACCCATGTACATATGGAACACATAGTTGACCCTGATAACAAAGCGACTCTACTAATGTCACGACCCAATTTCTCGGTCATGATGGCACCTACAACCCCGCAGTAGGCGAACCAATTTCCGTAGCCCAGGACAGTTAGTAATGGGCTACTATCTAACAAATAAGCGGAAGAACAGTTTAATAAGCAAAAGTAAGAGAGTAAGATGAGAAGAATAGATAACAGGAGTATATATATACATATGCGGAAACTAAACCAAACCCCAAGACCTGGTATCATAGTATAGAGCCAAAACTACAAACATGGAGTGCAAACGATCCAAAACAATATATACAGATGTCTCTGAAAGGTAATAGAGTACATGAAGCAAAAGATAAACTAAAGCTAAGCTCCGATCGCCAAGAGCTCACCCTCAGTCTGAAGTAACCTCCAACAGATCTCCAAGCACGACTTACAACGATCTAACGGCGATGGCCCACGCTAGGATCTGCACCCAAAGATGCAGGGGGGTAGGGTGAGCACCAAATGTGAAGCATAAGGTACCCAGTAGGTATCATAGGCCGACTGGGCACATATAAGATAAAAGTGTAGTAACAGACAGAATAGAAGCAAGTAGTCACAAAAATCAACGAAAGGTACACATGAACTAGCCTAGAGGGAAATCAACTGAACCACATGGGAGGCTAGAAAGCAAAATATATACACCATAGGCACAGGTGAAAGTAAGAAACAACGCACCTGGGGTCCTTGCAATAACAGTGTATACATAATAAGTTTACGAAATGGACGGTATACCGGTAACCTCAAGTGTAAAAAGAAGAGAGAAAGAGTAATGATAGGCATGCTTAGAGACATGAATCAAGCCCAACTAATCATATCAATCTCAAATCCAGCAACTAACAGTCTAGCAGTAACCAATTTCAAAATTTAACCGTAACAGGGAACAATTCTACAAGTAAATAGAAAGAGTCTACCTACAGTCACCCGGCCGCCCATACAACCGAGGAACACAAACAAGTGAAAACAAACCCTCCGACATCCCTTACTACCGGAGTGTACAATCAACAAACAACAAACAAGGGTGGAGCCTCAATCAATGAATGATATGATGCATGAAGATCTCAAGTGAAATGGTATCTCTGTATGTACCTCCTCCGGTGCCGATCCGGCCCAACAGGTAGGTTCCATGGAAGGACACTGCCCGTATACCTCTACTCCACCGTATACCCTTTCTCCGGCACACGCAACCCGCAGCCCCAGGCCCGGATGGCAAGGTCCATGGAGGTCCCTGACCCCATACTAAAACTCAGTATCAAAACATGTCATCCGGAAGCAAGTCCGGGTTCAAGATAGAGACCCAGTCTCGAATATGCATGCCCAGACCCTGTCCAGGACTAAAGTAGTACGAAAATATCTCAAAAACCCCTCCAAGGGTGTCCGGGCATAACCGGGTCTAAACAGTATAAAGTCATCTCAGGTGCTCGGTCCGACCGAGGTTAAAAATTATCTCAAGTAGCAAAAAAACTCAACTAGCACCCCGGCCCTGCCGAGTCTAGCGTTAGTCGTAAAACTGGTGTTTTAAAACATAATTTTACTTTCTTTTACCCAGGAACATTCACAAGTTAAATCAAACCATTTCCAAATCATTTCCATTAAAAACAGGCCCCCGGGGCCATGCAAGGTTAGAAAATAGTGCCAGTAGGCTCGAAGCCAAAACCATAGTAAAACATGGATAAAAACCTCTTTATATGCATGGAAATGGTATGATCACACACAATAGCTGCCCAGCAGCTCACAATCAACCTATCGACCCTGCACAGGCCCACAGCTACTCAGCAAGCATAACCAGCCTAGAAGGATATTTCTATGCCCGGGACTCGCGGACATTCCCAAAATCCCACCTTCTATGTTCTAGAGTCAACAAGGCCTCACAGGACCGCAAGGGTAAATAAAATATATCGGCAAACACTACAAGCAACGGAGGAACAAAAGTAGGCGGACATGAATAAAGCGGTCGAGGTCTGTGGTACCAACCTAATAAACCAACCCAAGGATGCCCATTAATATAATTTTATCCTATATATGCGGAGTCTAGGGAAAAATAAACCGTAACCTACCTGTCGCCCGACGACAAGCTGCTAGAATGATGATTCCTGAGTCCGAACCGCTCCGAAATAAAATCAAATTGAATGAAATTTAATACCACACTAACGTGTGGATGAATTTTACAAAGGAACTTAAATGCTGCCAAACATCCAAAGTTTGGCAGATGTGCATATATATGTAAAATGGATTTGCCAACAATCATTACTCTATGCCACTACATGATAAATACTGCCTAACCTTGTTGTACAATGCCTCCACTTCCACGTGGAAGTGGAGGTGGCAACCAATTTTATCCCGTTAAGTATATACTCGGGTATTGCATAAATTCATGGTAAAATAAATATAACTTTTTGAATATATCATAATAAATAGAAAATTATTTCAAATAAAATCTACTATATTATAATAATAATTTTCAATATAACTAAATTTACTATCTCCGTTAAAATATTACAATGTATACAAACCTTATAAAATAAGTACATACACAATTATATCATAATAAAAGTATTTTTCATAGACCTTTAAAATACTTTAAAAAAGGTAATAAAAAAATATAACTTTAAAATAAAATATTTTCAAATATACGCGCGATGCTAATAAAATTCTTAAATTTAGGTTCGCAATTTACCATCGCACGATTTTGATACTCAAGAACTCTCTTGGAATTCTCCCTTATGTTTTCTCATTGTTTCAGAACTGAAATGGAGTTTTAAAACGTGAAGTTGAGGCTTTAAATCGATTTTGACCCGACCCAGTTCGCGACCCGGTTCGCAACCTGATTTCTGCCAGACAGTCCGCGGTAAAATAGTCATAACTTTTTACTCCGAGATCCGTTGGACGTGAGGTTTTGTGCATTGGAAACTAGACTCGTAGACCTTCGATTTGGTATTTTGGGGGACTTCTAACTCTTTATATATTGAGAGAAAAGCTCCGAGACATTTTACCCAAGATTCAGAAAATTTATTAAAGAAACTTACCATAACCTTTGCCGACTTGCTTGACTTCAAAACTTATCATACGACCAAATAAATGGACTCGACACCGAAATACCGGTCCCTACAAGCCTTAAATGACTTGGGGCCGCTACAAACAAGTTTTAACGGTACAAGGGAAACGTATACGTGGAAATAACCCGAAGGGTCATTACATCATCCACTACTAAAAAGGACTTTCGTCCTCGAAAGTCAAGGTCAAGGGGGTACCTAAAGGCTCAAACAGCTGCAGATACTGAGCCCGCATATCTCTCTCGGTCTCCCAGGTAGCCTCCTCGACTGGACGTTGCCTCCACTGAACCCTAACAATCCGGATCTCTCGAGACCTCAATCTCCTGACATCTCTGGCCAAAATAGCTGCCGGCTCCTCAACAAAGGCTAAACCCTCACCCAACTGAACTGAATCCCACTGCAACACATGAGACTCATCTAGGACATACTGACGCAACATTGAAATATGAAATACAGGATGTATAGCTGAAAACATCGGAGGCAAGGCTAGCTTATAGGCAACGCTACCAACCCTCTGAAGAATCTCAAACGGCCCAGTGTACCTGGGGCTAAGCTTGCCCCGCCTACCAAATCTCATCACGCCCTTCATGCGCGATACATGGAGAAACACCAAGTCACCGACCCTAAACTCCAAGGCACGAAGCCTACGATCAGCATAACTCTTTTGCCTGCTCTGAGCTGCCCGAAGTCTGTCCTGAATCACTCGGACTCGGTCTAAGGAATCTCGAAGCAAATCTGTGCTCTGTGGCCTAGAACTAAAACCATCAAACCAACCTACCAGTGATCTCTCAAAGCCTGGAGTATAACCCTCAAGTGCTGCTCATGCTCATCTCTACTACGCGAGTATACCAAGATGTCGTCTATAAAAACTATCACAAATGAGTCCAGATACGGGCCAAGAACCCTGTGCAGCAAGTTCATAAAGGCTGCGGGGGCATTAGTCAACCCAAAAGACATCACCAGGAACTCATAATGGCCATAACGTGTCCTGAATATTGTCTTAGGGATGTCCTCCGCCCTAATCCTCAACTGATGGTAGCCAGACCTCAAATAAATCTTCGAAAACACGACTGAACCCTGAAGCTGGTCAAACAAATCATCAATCCTCGGCAACGGATACCTATTCTTCACTGTCACCCTATTCAGCTGCCGATAATCAATACACATGCGCATCGACCCATTCTTCTTCTTCACGAAGAAAACAGAAGCACCCAAGGTGACACACTAAGTCTAAAATAAACCCCTTAAGACCTAATCAGATCCCGGGAGCTCTCCTTAAGCTCCCTCCAAACTCAGCAGGAGCCAACAGTAGGAAAATAGAAATGGCCTGGTGCCCCGGCTCTAAGCTCAATAAGGAAAATTCATATCCCGCTCAGGTGAAGCCTGGCAGTCGGTAGAAACACATCGAGGAAGTCTCCCTAACCACAGAAACAGACCAGGAGAAGTAGGGCAGCACTAACATCTCGGACAATATGCTAGATAGCTAAACACCCACGGAAATAACTTTCCAGCTGCGAAGAAAGAGATGATCCAGATCGGTGCATGGCTAACAGAACCCTGCACACAACCGGGGATAACACCAGTGCACAACAACTATGTAATGGTCTTGGCAGAACAACCATAAAAACCACACGGTAGGATAACCAGTCCATGCCCAGTATCACATCAAAATCTAGCATATCAAGAATCATCAAATCACCCCAAGTCTCTGAATCACCAATAGATAGCATACAAGATCTCACAATCTGATCCACTACTAAAGAATCTCCTACTGGGGTAAAAACAGAAATAGGAACAGATAATAGCTCACTAGCCAACCCCAAACAAGGCACAAAGTAGGCAGATACATATGAACAAGTGGATCCAGGATCAACTAAAGCCATAGCAGACTGATGGCAAACAAAAATCGTACCTGTAATCACAACATCTGAGGCCTCTGTCTCTAGTCTCCTAGGGACCGCGTAAAAGTGATGACGACCTCCACCTGCCCGACTGCCATCCCTACCACCTACTCTACCGCGCGGAGCACCACCTCTACCCTGACGACCACCCTCTCTAGCCAGGGGCTGAACTACTTGTAAAGGCTCGGCCAGCTGAATTGTACCCTGCTGAGGGCAATCTCTAGCAAAATGACCAATCGCACCACAAGTAAAACAAGCCCCTGACGGCCTACTCAGTCGAGATAAACCAGCAAATCCCGTATGACCACCACGACCTGATGCCCCAAAAACTGTACCCCTCGAAGACTGGCCGCTATAGCCCAGATGGCTGCTCTGACCCTGCTCGAACTGGGTACTATCAAAAGTCTGAAGGGAAGCCTGAACCGGTAGGCTGGACTGACCCTGGTGCTGCTGTGGCTGATAACTCCGGCTCCACTGGCCAGAACCTCTACCACCATATCTGGAACCACTGTAGACACCCTGATGTTGAGGCCTCTTATCTCTGGACCCCTGATCATGTCGCTGTAAGTCCTCCACAGTACGGGCATAGTCTATGATAGCCTGAAAGGACCGACCACCGGCAATCAATATCTGAGTTGGCTGCCTAATCTCTGGCCTCAAACCCCACACAAATCTGCGAATCCTATCTGCCTCGGTAGGAATGATCATAGCTCCAAACGGTGCTAGCTGATGAAAACGGGTCTCATACTCCGAGACAGTCGTAGACCCCTGCATAAGGTGAGTAAACTGCTCCCTGCGACGCTCACGATCACACTGAGGTAGGAACTTGGCCATAAAGGCCTCATATAACTCAGATCAGGTCAAAGGAGGTGACGATGGTGGTCTACAAGCAACCTGGGCCCTCCACCATAACTTCGCTGGGCCCTCCAACTGATGGGTAGTATAACCAACCCCGTGAGTCTCCAACAAACCCAAATGATGCAACATCTCCTTACATGTAGTAATAAAGTCATGTGGATTCTGTCCAGAAGTACCAGCAAACCTCGGAGGTGCTAACCTCAAAAACCTACCCAACGCCTTCTGCTCTGACTCTGTCATAGGTGGGCGAGGAGCAAGAGGCTGTGCAACTGATGGAACCGGAATGACCTCCGAACGGGGAGCCATAGTAGCAGACTGCGCTCCTGAACTCTGTGCACCCAGGGCTGCCCCTGAGCGTATGTTTGCGCTACCCCAGAAGGCCGCTCTCCAATCACACCCAAAAGCTGTAATAGTAATCCCCGAATATCTGGAGACTGAGCTGCGGCTGGAGCAGACATAGAAGTGGGCATTGGAGCTGGTACTGGAGCTGGTGCTGGAGCTGGTGGTACCTGGGCTTCCCCCTGATCCACATGCTGCTCAGGCTCTATCTCCACTCTAGCAGCTCTAGCAGGTGCCGCTGCTCGAGGGCGTCCTCGACCCTTAGCTGGAGTGGGAGGCTCATCTCTGTGTGATGTCGATGATCTCTTACGAACCATCCTCGGAAGAATGAAGTAGAACAAATGAGATTTCCAAAAATTTCAAGGGTTCCACGCACGACACAGAAGCAATGAAAGAGTCAAATTTCCTAAAATGTCACTGTAGCCTCCCAAAGATTGAGTACGAACGTCTCCGCCTCGATCCGCAGGACTCTACTAGACATTGGCTCCTATACCGATGACATCAGTGAACCTAAGGCTCTGATACCAAGTTGTCACGACCCGATTTCTCGGTCATGATGGCATCTACAACCCCCCAGTAGGCGAACCAATTTTTGTAGCCCAGGACAGTTAGTAATGGGCTACTATCTAACAAATAAGCAGAAGAACAGTTTAATAAACAAAAGTAAGAGAGTAAGATGAGGAGAATAGATAACAGTAGTATATATATACATATGCGGAAACTAAACCAAACCCCAAGACCTGGTATCATAGTATAGAGCCAAAACTACAAACATGGAGTGCAAACGATCCAAAACAATATATACAGATGTCTCTGAAAGGTAATAGAGTACATGAAGCAAAAGATAAACTAAAGCTAAGCTCCGATCGCCAAGAGCTCACCCTCAGTCTGAAGTAACCTCCAACAGATCTCCAAGCACGACTTACAACGATCTAACGACGATGACCCACGCTAGGATCTGCACCCAAAGATGCAGGGGGTAGGGTGAGCACCAAATGCAAAGCATAAGGTACCCAGTAGGTATCATAGGCCGACTGGGCACATATAAGATAAAAGTGTAGTAACAGACAGAATAGAAGCA
>QJPP01005056.1:0-75937 GCA_003996215.1 Jaltomata sinuosa
CAAGGGGACAAACTGATCCCATGAACCTCCAAAGTCAAGAACACAGGCCCGAAGCATGTCCTCCAGGACCTGAATGGTCCTCTCGGACTGGCCATCTGTCTGAGGGTGGAAAGCGGTACTAAGATGAACCTCTATACCCAAATCTTGCTGAATAGCCCTCCAGAACTGAGATGTGAACTGAGTGCCGCGGTCTGAAATAATAGAAGCTGGGACCCCATGCAATCGAACAATCTCACGAAGGTAGATCTGAGCTAACCTCTCTGCACCATAAAAAGTCTGAACTGGCAAGAAATGTGCTGACTTAGTCAGCCTATCAACAATCACCCATATGGAATCAAACCCATGAGAAGTACGAGGCAAACCAACAACGAAATCCATAGTAATCCCTTCCCACTTCCACTCAGAAATGGGAAGTCGCTGCATCAAACCACCAGGTCTCACATGCTCGAACTTAACCTGCTGACAGTTCAAGCACCGAGATATGAACTCTGCTATATCCCGTTTCATACCACTTCACCAGTAAAGCTGTCTCAAGTCTCTATACATCTTTGTTGTGCCAGGGTGAATGGAGTATCTAGTACAATGTGCCTCATGAAGTATCAACTGAATCAAATCACTAATTCTCGGAACACAAAGGCGACTATCAAACCTCAGAACCCCATCTGAATCTAGAGTAGCCCGACTGGTCTCACCCTGAACAACCCGATCACGAAGGTCACACAACTGCTGATCCTCAAACTGATGGCTCTGAATCTGATCAATCAAAGTAGAACGAACCTCAATACTGGCGAGAACTCCGCTAGGATCTGACAAGTCAATCCTAACCAAACGGTTAGCCAAGTACTGGATGTCTAAGGCCAACGGTCGCTCTTAAACTGAGAGAGAAGCTAGGCTACCCATTCTCACTGCCTTCCGGCTCAAGGCATCCGCTACCACGTTTGCCTTGCTTGGATGATACAAAATAGTGAAGTCATAGTCCTTCAGTAACTCGACCCATCTCCTCTGCCTCGAGTTCAACTCTCGCTGACTCATGATATACTGAAGACTACGGTGATCGGTGAAGATCTCACAGTGAACTCCATATAGGTAATGCCTCCAGATCTTGAACGCGAAAACTACCGCCGCCAACTCTAAGTCATGAGTGGGGTAGTTGCGCTCGTGAACCTTCAGTTGCCTCAACGCATACGCTATTACTTGACCCTGTTGCATCAAGACACAACCAAGACCAACCCCAGAAGCATCACAATACACGGAGAAGCTCTGACCCTCAACCGACAAAGTCAAATCTGAAGCTGAAGTCAATAAGGCCTTAAGCCTCTGGAAGCTATCCTCACACTGATCCGACCACTGAAATGGGATATCCTTCCTAGTCAGCATAGTCAAGGGTGCTGCTATGGAAGAAAATCCCTCGACGAACCATCTGTAATAACCTGCTAACCCAATAAATCTGCGAACCTCAATAACAGTAGTAGGTCTAGGCCACTCACAAACCGCTGAAATCTTTCCCGGATCAACCCTAATCCCATCCTTAGACACCACGTGCCCTAGGAATGCAACTGACTCAAGCCAAACTTCACACTTTTGAGACTTGGCATAAGACGATGGTCACTAAAGTCTGGAGTATAACCTCAAGTTGCCTGTTTCTATGCTCATCTCTACTACGCGAGTATACCAAGATGTCGTCTATAAAAAACTATCACAAATGAGTCCAAATACGGGCCAAGAACCCTGTGCATCAAGTTCATAAAGGCTGCGGGGGCATTAGTCAACCCAAAAGACATCACCAGGAACTCATAATAGCCATAATGTGTCCTGAATGCTGTCTTAGGATGTCCTCCGCCCTAATCCTCAACTGATTGTAGCCAGACCTTAAATCAATCTTCGAAAACACGACTGAACCCTGACAAGCTGGTCAAAACCAAATTTCAATCCTCGACATAGGATACCTATTCTTCCACTTGTCACCCTATTAACGTTGCGATAATCAATATCACATGCGCATTCGACCCATTCCTTCTTTCTTCATGAAGAGGAACAGGAGTACCCCAGGCGGACACACTAGGTCTAATAAACCCCCTTAGCTAACAGACCTGGAGCTTCTCCTTTTAAGCTCCCTCAAACTCAGCTGGAGCCATCGGGTTAAGGAGGAATAGAAATGCGGCCTAGTGCCCGCTCCAACTCAATAGCCAAAAAAATCAATATCTCTCTGGTGAAAGGCCTGGCAGGTCGGTAGGAAACACATCGAGGAAGTCTCTAACCACAGGAACAGACTCAGGGGAAGTGGGGTTAGCACTAACATCTCGGACATATGCTAGATAAGCTAAACACCCACGGGAAATCAACTTCCTAGCTCGAAGACAAGAGATGATCCCAGATGGTGCATGGCTAACAGAACCCTGCCACACAACCGGGGATACACCGGGCACAGCTATAGTAATGGTCTTGGCATAACAATCCAAAACCACACGGTGAGGGGATAACCAGTCCATGCCCAGTATCACATCAAAATCTAGCATATCAAGAATCATCAAATCACCCCAAGTCTCTAAATCACCAACAGATAACATACAAGATCTCACAATCCGATCAACTACTAAAAAATCTCCTACTGGGGTCGAAACAGAAACAGGAACAGATAATGGCTCACTAGCCAACCCCAAACAAGGCACAAAGTAGGCCGATACATATGAACAAGTGGATCTAGGATCAAATAAAGCCATAGCAGACTGATGGCACCCAAAAATCGTACCTGTAATCACAGCATCTGAGGCCTCTGCCTCTGGTCTCCTAGGGACCGCGTAAAACTGACGATGACCTCCACCTGCCTGACCGCCATCCCTACCACCTACTCTGCCGTGCGGAGCACCACTTATAAGCTGACGACCACCCCCTCTAGCCAGGGGCTGAACTACCCGTAAAGGCTCGGCCAACTGAACTGTACCCTGCCGATGGCAATCTCTAGCAAAATGACCCATCACACCACAAGTAAAACAAGCCCCTGACGGCCTACTCAGTCGAGATGAACCCGAAAATCCCAAATGACCACCACGACCTGATGCCCCAGAAACTGTACCCCTCGAAGACTGGCCGCTATAGCCTTGATGGCTGCCCTGACCCTGCTTGAACTGGGTACTACCGAATGTCTGAAGGGAAGCCTGAACCGGTCGGCTGGACTGACCCTGCTACTGCTGTGGCTGATAACTCCGGCTCCACTGGCCAGGACCTCTACCACCATATCTGGAACCACTATAGACACCCTGTTGTCGAGGCCTCTTTTCTCTGGACCCCTGATCATGTCGCTGTAAGTCCTCCACAGTGCGGGCATAGTCTATAATAGCCTGGAATGACCGACCACTGGCAATCAATATCTCAGCTGGCTGCCTAATCTCTGGCCTCAAACCCCATGCAAATCTGCGAATTCTATATGCCTCAGTAGGAATGATCATAACTCCGAACGGTGCTAGCTGATGAAAACGGGTCTCATACTCCGAGATAGTCGTAGACCCCTGCACAAGGTGAGTAAACTGCTCCCTGCGACGCTCCCGATCACTCTGGGGTAGGAACTTGGCCATAAAGGCCTCATAAAACTCAGACCAGGTCAAAGGAGGTGATGACGGTGGTCTACAAGCAACCTGGGCCCTCCACCATAACTTCGTTGGGCCCTCCAACTGATAGGTAGTATAACCAACCCCGTGAGTCTCCAAAAAACCCAAATAATGCAACATCTCCTCACA
This sequence comes from Jaltomata sinuosa, assembly GCA_003996215.1. Classification (NCBI taxonomy): domain Eukaryota; kingdom Viridiplantae; phylum Streptophyta; class Magnoliopsida; order Solanales; family Solanaceae; genus Jaltomata; species Jaltomata sinuosa. Next base: position 3,735 of record QJPP01005056.1, read on the forward strand.
GGTAGTAATAAAGTCATGTGGATCCTGTCCAGAAGTGCCAGCAAACCTCGGAAGTGCTAACCTCAAGAACCTACCCAACGCCTTCTGCTCTGACTCTGTCATAGCTGGGCGAGGAGCAAGAGGCTGTGCAATGGATGGAACCGGAATGACCTTCGCACGTGGAGCCATAGTAGCCAGCTGCGCTCATGAGCTCTGTGCACCCAGGGCTGCCCCCTGAGCGGATGTCTGCGCTACGTCAGAAGGTCGCTCTCCAATCACACCCAAAAGCTGAAATAGTAATCCCCGAATATCTGGAGACTGAGCTGCGGCTGGAGCTGGCACATAAGTGGGCACTGGAGCTGGTGCTGGAGCTGGTGCTGCCTGGGCTACCCCCTGATCCTCATGCTGCTCGGGCTCTATCTCCACCCTAGCAGCTCTAGCAGGTGCCACTGATCGAGGGCGTCCTCGACCCTTAGCTGGAGTGGGAGGCTCATCTCCGCGTGACGTCGATGATCTCGTATGAACCATCTGCGGAAGGATGAAGTAGAATAAATGAGATTTCCAGAAACTTCAAGGGTTCCACGCACGATACAGAAGCAATGAGAGAGTCAAATTTCTTAAAATTTCACTGTAGCCTCCCGAAGATTAAGTACGGACGTCTCCGCCCCGATCCGCAGGACTCTACTAGCCATTGGCTCCTATACCAATGACACCGGTGAACCTAAAGCTCTGATACCAAGTTGTCACGACCCAATTTCTCAGTCATGATGGCACCTACAACCCCTGGTAGGTGAACCAATCCCCGTAGCCCAGAACAGTTAGTAATGGGCTACTATCTAACAAATAAGAGAACAAGACGAAGAGAACAGATAAAAGGACTATAAATATATACATATGCGGAAACTAAACCAAACCCCAAGACCTGGTATCATAGTATAGAGCCCAAACTACGTACATGGAGTGCAAATAATCCAAAACAATATATACAGATGCCTCTGAATGGTAATAGAGTACATGAAGCGAAAGATAAACTAAAGCTAAGCTCCGATCGCTAAGAGCTCACCCTCAGTCTGAAGTAGTCCCCAACAGATCTCCAAGCACGAATCACAACGATCTAACATGATGGCCCACACTAGGATCTGCACCCAAAGATGCAGGGGGTAGGGGTGAGCACCAAATGCGAAGCATAAGGTACCCAGTAGGTATCATAGGCCGACTGGGCACATATAAGATAAAAGCGTAGTAATAGACAGAATAGAAGCAAGCAGTCACAGAAATCAATGAAAGGTACACAGGAACTAGCCCAGAGGGAAATCAACAGAACCACATGTGAGGCTAGTAAGCAGAATATACACACCATAGGCACAGGTGAAAGTAAGAAACAACGCACCTGGGGTCCTTGCAATAACAATGTATATATAAAATAAGTTTACGAAATGGACGGTATACCGGTAACCTCAAGTGTAAGAAGAAGAGAGAAAGGGTAATAATAGGCATGCTCAGAGACATGAATCAACTCAACTAATCATACCAAATCTCATACTTATCCATAATAGAGAACAATTCTGTAAGTAAATAGCAAAAGTCTACCTACAGTCCCCCGGCGCCCATACAACCGAGGAACACAAACAAGTGAAAACAAACCCTTCGGCATCCCATACTACTGGAGCGTACAATCAGCAAACAACAAAAACAAGGGTGGAGCCTCAAACAATGAATGATATGATGCATGAAGATCTCAAGTGAAATGGTATCTCTGTATGTACCTCCTCCGGCGCCGATCCGGCCCAGCAGGTAGGTTCCATGGAAGGACACTGCCCGTATACCTCTACTACACCGTATACCCCTCCTCCGGCACACGCAGCCCGTAGCCCCTGGCCCGGATGGCAAGGTCCATGGAGGTCCCAGACCCATACTAAAACTCAGTATCAGAACACGTCATCCGGAAGCAAGTCCGATATCAGGATAGAGACCCAGTCTCGAATATGCAATGCCCAGACCCTGTCCAGGACTAAAGTAGTAGGAAAAATGTTTCAAAAACCCCTCCAAGGGTGCCCGGGCATAACCGAGTCTAAACAGTAGAAAGTCATCTCAGGTGCTCGGTCCGACCGAGGCTAAAAATCATCTCAAGAAACAAGAAAACTCAACTAGCACTCCGGCCCTGCCGAGTCTAGCGTTAATCGTAAAACTGATGATTTAAAACATAATTTACTTTCTTTTACCCAAGAATACCCACAAGTCAAATCAAACCATTTCCAAATTATTTCCATTAAAAATGGACCCCCGGGGCCATGCAAGGTTTAGAAAAAAGTGCCAGTAGGCCCGAAGCCAAAACCATAGTAAAATATGGATAAAACCTCTTTATATGCATGGAAATGGTATGATCACACACAATAGCTGCCCAGCAGCTCACAATCAACCTATCGACCCTACACAGGCCCACATCTACTCAGCAAGCATAACCAGCCTAGAAGTATAATTCTATGCCCGGGACTCGCGGACATTCCCAAAATCCCACCTTCTATGTTCCAGAGTCAACAAGGCCTCACAGGACCACAAGGGTAAATAAAATATATCGGCAAATACTACAAGCAACGGAGGAACAAAAGTAGGCGGACATGAATAAAGCGGTCAAGGTCTGCGGTACCAACCTAATAAACCAACCCAAGGATGCCCATTGATACAATTTTATTCTATATATGCGGAGTCTAGGGAAAATAAACCGTAACCTACCTGTCGTTCGACGACAAGCTGCTAGAACAACGATGTCCAAGCTCGAACCACTCTGAGAAAATCCAAAACTAAATCAGACTCGGATTTGGGCTTGAATAACTTGACGTAGATAGCCGATTTTCTTTTCAATAATCAAATATCATATTAAATAATTTATTTTCCACATCAAATCCTCTAAGCGTGAAAAGTAACGCTATGCAGCAGCTATATTTATATAGCAATGCTTATGCAACAACCTACAAATATTGTTTTCATGCATTGTCTAATAAAATTGAGTGATACATGCATAGTAATATACATATATATATAAAAACTTCCAGCAAAGTCAAATGTTGCCAACAATCATTACTTTGCCACTACATGATAACATACTGCCTAACTTTTGTTTGTGCAATGCCTCCACTTCCACGTGGAAGTGGAGGTGGCAACCAATCTGACCCGTTAAGTATATACTCGGGTATTGCATAAATTCATAGTAAAATATATATAACTTTTTGAATATACTATAATTAATAGAAAATCATTTCAAATAAAACCTACTATATTAAAATAATAAATTTCAACATAACTAAATTTACTATCTCCGTTAAAATAATACAATGTATAAAAACCTTATAAAATAAATACATATACCATTATATCGTAACAAAATATTTTTCATAAACCTTTAAAATATTTTGAAAAGGCAATAATAATATAATTTTAACCAAATTCAACTTTTAAATAAAATATTCTCAAATACACGCGCGATGCCAATAAAATTCTTAAGCTTAGCTCGTAATTCACCAACGCACGATTTTGATACTCAAGAATTCTCTCGGGACCCTCCCTTATGTAATTCACAGTTCGCGACCCGGTTCGCAACCCGTTTTCTGCCAGACAGTCCGCGGTAAATCAGTCATAACTTTTCACTCCGAGATCATTTGGACGTGAGGTTTTGTGCGTTGGAAACTAGACTCGTAGACCTTCGATTTGGTATTTTGGGGGACTTCTAACTCTTTATATATTGAGAGAAAAGCCCAGAGACATTTTACCCAAAGTTCAGAAAGTTTATTAAAGGAACTTATGATCAAACAAATGGACCCAACACCGAAATACCGGTCCTGACGAGCCTTAAGTGACTTGGGGCTGCTACAAACAAGATCTAAAGGCTCAAGGAAAAATGTATACGTGGAGATAACCGGAAGGGTCATTACAGACCATTGAAAAATTGGAAATTTTTTGTTGAAAAAAATAACTTAACTGTGTAAAATTGAAGAAGGAGGGAGTTTTTGATCAAAAAAATAGTTACCGAGAAATTACGAGTGACTCTACGGGCAGTAATTTAATTTACGGACCGTAAACTCACTCGTCATCTATTCTTCCCACCTGATGGTCTTTGATGGATAAATCACGACTCACAGGACAAACCGTAGTTCACAACTATGGGCCGTCTAATGTTTCGTGGTCATTGAACCAAATGTTGAAAAAAATTGACCATGCTCTGAATCTAGATTACGACTCAACAGGACGGGTCCGTGGTCCAAAACCACTGACCATCAAGTGAGTCATGGTTCCTATAACTAAAAAGATCTACTGGAAGCACAGATTGGTTGGCGATTTGTATTCTTAGTTTACGCATCGTAGACCAATCCGTAGTCTATGCCTGCAACATTATACTTTTATTTTATATTTAATTCTCCATACTAACAAGGTCTACCCCTCAGGTACCATGCCACCAAATAATACACAGAAGAAGGTCGCAACCAAGGACTCAGAGGCAATGATCCAAAAGAAAAGACAAATACAAGATGAAGCCTCTAAGTCAGAAGACAGTGGATCCGAGGAGGTTTATACTATTGACTATGAACCAGAAGCAGTACCTCAGACCACTAGGCAGCAAGAGAAGGTTCAAGCACAGACAACCTCTCCCAAGTCTGAAGAAGGAGAGGGTGAGTCTTCTTCTGGCTCATCACCATAAGAAAGCGGGTTCGAAAGGTCTGAATCCGAGGATGCTACAACTTTGGACAACAAGAACAATAAAGGTTCAGAGTCAGATTTTGAAAGTGCTAGATAGAGTGATAATGAAAATGCTAGCAAAGCCACGGAAGAAGTTCCTGCTACAAAAGAGCCACAAGTTGATGAGGCCATCCACGTAGCTCCCCCTACTTTTAGATGGAAAAACACCAGAGTGCGGAACAGGGTCCGATAGGTTATTGAGGGTACATCCCGGATCTACCATGAAGGCTTGTCTTTGAATGACAAATGGCACCCAAGGCAGAGCATCCATGAAGAGGTTGAGATTAGATCTATAGGGTTAGACGACATGGCCGACGTCAAGGGGCTATATAATCACTATGGATTCTAGTGGATGAGTCGGTCAGGTGGTCCATATAACCCGGTGGTAGTTCGTTAGTTTTATGTGGCATACGAGGCTACAATAACAAATATGTGTGAAAAGGGAAAGATTCCTAAGTCGCAGTCGGCCTTGGAGAGAGTGCATGTAAGGGGGGTCCAGGTAGATATTTCTAAGCGCACCATTCAACGTTTCCTTTATGGCCCGAATTTTGTAGCACCAACATCCCAGAAATATTTAGATGCACGTTTGTAGTAGTTTAGATGAAAGAAAACACCTTAAAAGTGGATTGCCTCAGTTATCACTGACGAAAATCCACCATGGTTAACGACAAATATTGTAAAGATCACCAAAGCGTCGTTGAGCATGGCTGGAAAGTTCTGGTGGTCTATGGTCAGACATCGGTTGGTACCAACTACGACAGATAATACTCACTCCAGACTGGGCCCTCTTGGTTGCAACCATCATGTCCAGATATGACCTTATCATTGCCCGCATCATTACGGAGGAAATCAAAAAAAGGGCGCTGCGGCCATCCACAACTATTCCATTCCTTTGCCTGGTCACTCAGCTATGTGAGGCAGTTGAGGTGCCTGAGATGACAGGAGTAGGTAGGATCATGTAGGAAACTAGTTTTTAAGATATAGCTCTTATTCGAGATACGACGAATCCAGTGGCAAGGGCGAGGGCTCATTCAGCAGCATCCGAGAGTACTATTTTCCCCGAGCCTAATGGAGATTTGCCACCTGATGCCTTTTTTGTGTTTGATGATAACTCTACACCAGCTTTTGACCCTTCTACTACTGAACCAGGCCCATCCTCCTCTGCTCAGTCCGCTCCATCTAGCAAGCAAGGACAATCCTATTTCTTCACCAGTGAGGTTTGTAGTAAGGCTGCTAAAGCCGCCTTTCATGCCGATGAACAAATTAAGAGGTTATCAAACTCTGTGAAGCCATTAATCCACAGGGACATAACTGATGTTCTTTCTCCAATCCATAAATCGATTGACAGCATAGAAATCTGGGTGAATAAAAGTCTTCGGAATTTGACTATTTTAGACCATATTGCTATTCTGATAGAGCTTGCAAAGGTCTGTGCATATGTAGATGCATTTAAAAAGAGACAGGTACAGGACATTCAGCTACCACACGTCGGGACCGAGAAGGATGATTTCATTGATTTTCTGGCACATTCCTCTCCTCGTGACCCAACCAGAATAGATGAAACTGACCCTGAACCTACAATAAAGAGAAAGAAAAGAGATATGAATTTTCGGGGTGAAAATGCCCCATTGAGTCCTAAATCACAGAAGAAAAAGGAAGAGAGAGCTGAAAAGAAGAGGCGGAAGTAAGAAACTGAGGTAGCAAAAGAATCCCTAGCCATTCATCAAATTTGTATTGACTCCATTAGTACAGGTGGCTCGGGAAGTGGTGTCGCGAGTGCAACAGAGAAAACTTCTTTAGACCCCATTGTGGGAGTGTCGGTTGATGAAGCTGCACAGGCAGCGGATATTGTTGTTGTGAGGACTGCAGAGGCAGTCCGTGTTGGAGATATGACTATAGGCACCGATCCAGTGGACCTGACTTCTGCTACACCCGATGACCATGCTTAGGCACCACAGGTATGCCTAGTATCCCTTGTTTATCAATTTTTAGTGCATTGGGGATGATGCACAACTTTTTAGATAGGGTGGGGGAAGCTGTGGTCATCTGGTATTTTTGTAGAGTGTTTTGGTGAAGTCTGAGTAGCCAAAACACTCGCGCCATGCCACGATGTTAAACCAGGCGTTGCATAGGAGGCAACCCATGAGGGTACTCACAAGATACCCGAGTCCTTGGGGTTTTCTTGCCTGTGTTCTTTCCCTAAGGATTTTAATTTTTGTTGAACCGGCATGTTTAGTATAGGTTGTGTGTAGTAAAAGAAGAAAAGGAACTTAGTGCAGTCCATGGTATGATTTTTAATTGGATTTTGATTGAAATAGAATGGAGACCCCTCCAAAAAATTTGTGTGACATGAAAATATCTATTTTTGGTAGACTACCATTATAGATCTGTGCATGACATTAGGTTAATCAATCTGATGAATGGCTTAAGCTAGAGTATGAACCCGATAGTTAGCATGTGATTGTTATACTCTGTTCCATGTGTGCGTGAGCGAGATTTGTATTCTTCTTGCATTGTGTGCCAATCTAGAACTTACCCGGTTAGTCTTGCCTAGGGTATAGGATGGTATGTTAGGAAAGGATCATAGGCCATTTTTGAAATAGTCCACTTTAGCCTAAATGACCATCCAAATGATGTGAATACCCTTTGATCCATGATTTTGAGCCTGAATTGACTCTTTTTGTTGCTTAGCCCAATCACCTTCCCAGTTTTCTATGAACCTTTAGTTTTGCCCTGGTGCCTCCTTGGACATTGTGTACCTTAACTCAGGCAAATCGCCTAAGTTGAGGGTGGTTATTGTAGAGGCAAGTGCAAAATATGGGTATGAAAAGAAGAGGTTAGTAATAAAAAGGAGAAAGACCGGGTGTGGCGGATATGCTTAAAAAAGGAAAAAGAAAAAGAAAAAGAAAAGAGAAAGAGATGTGATGAAAAGGTTAGTCTGAAATAAAAGCCGCACCCTTCAATTGATGAAAATGAAGAAATAATAAGGGAGAAAAAGGGGAAGAATGAATAGAGTGGGCCTGAAAAGTGAAAGATACATAGCATAGTGTCAAGGAGGGCTTAGTCACTGATTCCCATATATACCATACCTGTCCTCGATCTTACGTTACAAGCCAAGTAGAGTCCTATAGTGATCCTAACCCAACTGTTCGAAAGCCGAGGCATAGAAAATAAGGGCAAGCCTATGGTATTATGCACGCATTGCTTGAATATCTTTGTGCGTGTGAGTGTTCTAGCTCAATCCCGGAGATTTTAACTGTATTAGTGTGTTATTGGGACTTCTTTGTGGTGAGTGCACTAGAGAAACTTTGACTCCTGACTGTTAGGGTGAGTCTCATATGTGTTTGCTAAATCATCTGTTGATAGCGTAATGTCATCCATGGATCCTCTTGTGTTGTCTTGATAAATGGAACTTGTACACTTGTTTGTATTGAAAAAGGATGAGGATACTTCTTGTGAGCTAAATTTCAAAATCATATGACTGCCATAGTTCCTGGTTTTGCTTTGCTAAAGCGTCATTTTAGGATGGTTTTCTATTATCTCTTGAGGACAAGCAACAATCTTAAGTTGAGGGTGTTAATATGGCATAGAAGTACGTCACTTTTTGTGTTTAATACTTAGGATTATCGCAAGTTCTTTAGCGTTGTGTTGGTAGATTTGATGTTTTTTTGTTAAGTGTGCAGGAAAAGTGGATCCTAAAGCAAAGTGTCAGAAATTGTGCTAAAAAGAGAAGGCTACAGAGATGATAGATCAGTTGACGGTCCGTGGTCCCGTCCTGTTGACTCATACGCCAAAATCCAAAAACTGTGCAAAAAGGGATGAGAAGGACGACTCAGTCTACGAGCCGTCGTTCCAAAACACAGCTCATCTTGTAGACTCGTAGACTGAAGGAACTACAGATGTGAAAAAGAAGGAGCAAGAAGCACAGATCATTGTACGAACCGTACTTCCAAAGTACAGTCCGTCCTGTTTGACTCGTAGTCACTGATCAGAGAAGGAACAAAAATGGACCAAGAAACCACCAGTCTGGAGACAAGCCGCCATTCAGAAGTACGACTCGTGGTTCCACCAGTAGTTTTCCAAGACAGAAGTGGTTGACCAGCAAGAGACACAGTTGACCTTAGCAGACTACGAACAGTCATCCCAAATGACAGGTCGTCATTCCAACCCATGTTCCCTGCCGAGTTCAGTTTCCTAGTTTTGTTATGACAGGATTTCCATTGTCTATAATACTTTCCCTAGGTTTATTTTACGATATTTTATGCTCGTTACTTTGTAGGAAACACATTCAAAATATTGTGATATTAGTTTATTCTTGGTTTTGAGAGTTGGATACATTCATAGTTCATTGTTCTTGCTTCCATCTTCATCTATTCAATATTCCGAATTTCTTTACCTCTTATCGTAAGTATATGATCATGAACACGCCAATAACTCTTGATTGTTTACTTATGAACATGAGTAGCTAAATCCACAACTAGGGTTATGGGAACCATGAAGGATTAACGAAGTAGGCAAAGTACTTGGGTACTCTAGGGCGGTGTTTATGCATGTATTGTTCTTCCCTTCGCTTTGATTGATTTTTAACGGTGCGCAATGTTAGAACTCGCCTTATCCTTACTTGCCGGACCAAGGAGGTAACGGATGGGAAAAGGGTTGTTTAACAATGGATATTTGAGGCTACCAACCCTTATATAATAGCTTGACCTTGTCCAGGAATAGCTAATCTGGGATCCAGGGTAAGGGTTAGTAATTCACACACCCACGGTCGGACCAAGGCGTGTGGTGAAATTCATCTATTTGTCGGACCAAGGATTTAGGTGAACCTAACTTACCGATTCTACATGCGAAGCACCAAACTAGTTTACTAAGTACAATGCCTTACTAAGTTAAGATCGCATGGGGAACACTACCCTAGTCATCTCTCCCATTGATTACAACTCTTAAAACTGTCACGTGTTACTTGTTTACATACTAGTTACAATTACTATTTGTCACATTAAAACCCCCCCTTTGTAGGGAAATAAACGGCTAACAGTGCAAGTAAACACATATCAACCATAGTCCTACCATATTCCCTGTGGGATCGACCCCAACCTTTGTTGGGTTCTATATTAGATCAACAACCGTTTACGCTTCTGAAAGGAGGTGTAATTTGGGTGTATCAATCCTTACATGGAGCAACAATATCAAGAACCTCTAGCTCAAGCCCACTAAAACGGGCATCATACTGACAGGGTCTAACTCTGGACTGAGTACCTGAAGCAAAAGGCTCAACCATCCCAGGCCGGGGACAAGCTCTATAAAGGTGACCAATATCTCCACAATCGTAATAACCAGGCTGACCGGGATACACGATCGTGGGGTAATTTCTAGCAAAGTGCCCACGTTCACCGCACTGACAACAAACCTTACCTAAACCACTGACCCGAAAGCCACCTCTAACAAACTGAGGACCACCCCTACTACCCTGCACTCCACCTCTAGCCGGTGGTATTGAAGTCCTGGGAGATAACATATGCTGACCCTACTGACTGGAAGGTGGGATCGTGGGACAATCCCTAGCAAAGTACCCACGACCACTGCACTGAAAACAACTCCCACTGGGTACATACAGGCAAGAAGATTTCACTAAACCTGACCAGCCACTACGGCCTATACAACCTGAAAGCGAACCTCAAAGAATCTGACCCGTACCATGTCCACTAAGCTCAACATGCCCTGTACCCCCACCCTCTAAAACATGTGGAGTAACTGAAATTAGTCGGGTAGATAAGAATCATTGGAACCTATCTCTAGTGGAGAATCCCCTACCTCGGGTCTGAGAACCTCAGGAATTGTCCTCACAATGATGTTTCTTAGCACTAACTCCATAAGCCTCACAGCATAAACCATCGATAGCCCAAGAATGATCCACTACCTGAAGGAAGGTCATCCCAACTGTAACTAAGTGCTCGGTCACTATACAGAGTAGCCAAATCAAACCTCCAACAAAGCACTGAAACCTATCAAACTCTGAAGGCACGATCCTAGCAGTACGCCTAAATATCTCGTGAAATCTTGCCTCATAGTTTAACACCGATATACAACCCTATTGCAAAACGGCGAGCTCAACCCTAACTGGAGCACCGCTCGTAGAATCGGGTACTGAAACACCCACCGGAGGACTCAGAGTCCTAGCAACGATGTCTTGTAGAACTGGGGTAGCTGTTAATCCAATCAGAGGATGGGCGGACCCCACACCCCCTATCTGATATAGTAAATTCTCGCTCTGATGTCCTGGTGCTTACGGAAGCGCTAAAGCAACAGGCAAAGAAGCCTCGACACAAACCGTTGTCGAACCCGTCTTAGGCATCTGAGAAGGAATGAAACAACCAAAGTTTTAGAAGTCAATAGAGCCAGGAACGCATAATATGGAGCCAAGAAGATGAAACTTTTCCTAACAATATCCTGTAGCTTCCCGCAGATAGGATACGGACATCATCATACAGATCCACGAGTCTCTGCTTAAACACTTGCTTCTGTACCACGACACCAGTGAACCTAGAGATCTGATACCAAGCGGTCATGACCCGATTTCTAAGGTCATAATGGCACCTATAACCCTCTAGTAGGTGAACCAATTCCCATTGCTCGGAACGGTTAGTAATGGGCTACCACCTAACTAATATGCATGATAAGCTGAAATAAAAGGAATTAGAATAAGGTAAAGACAATGCAGAAGCGAAAACCTGAATATATATAAGAAAACCACACCAACCCCAAGACTTGGTATCGATGGTACAAAAGCTTCTAATAGAATACAAGTGCTAAAAGTAACAAAAGATAAGTGTAACTATCTCCGAATATACAAAGATTAACATTACAAAAGATGAGATGTGGTCAAGCCCCGACTGCTAGGAGCTCACCCTAGTCTTGAAGATCCAAAAGCTGCACAAGTCTCCAACGCGGTCAATGGCAAAAGCTCAACTAATATCTGCACCAAAAAGTGCAGAAGTGTAGTATGAGAACCAATTGCTAAGCAACAGGTACCCAGTAGGCATCATCGGCCGACTGAGCGCATATAAAATATAAAAGCCATAAAAAACAAAATACAAGAAGATAGTCACCGAAAAGAAGTAAGAAGCACAAGGAAACTAGCACATGAGCAATCCAACCAAGAGTACATGAATAACATGCTAGCATAGAAGATACAAATACACATATACTCATGTGAAAGGAGGAAAAAGGACGCACCTAGGATCCTTGCAACAACAGTATATATAAGGAGAGATTAAAGATTTGGGCGGTATGCCGGTAACCTCAAAAATGACGGGAAAGAAGGAAAGCAAGCCGACAATTGAACTATAAATCATTGACTAACAGAAATAAGCCTAAGATATCAAATACCAAGATAAAATAGCCGTAAACAACTCACAAGTCAAAGCCTAAGATGGAATAACTAACCCAAAAGTATCCAAATCTACTACTCAAGCTAGGATAAAATAGGACTCAAAAACCCGTACTTTCTCAGAAAGCTATATAATCAGCATCTCAGTAAGATGGGACCCACTAGCCCCTCAATAATCTCAGTCCCAAGGATGATGCCTCAATAGGCTAAAACCATTCATCCAATCGATACCAAAAGTCCACACTAGTTCTACAAAGCGAAAGAAGTAACATAATCTACCTACAGTCCCAATGGTCGCCCATACAACCGAGGAACACAATTAAGTAAAAACAAACCCTCTCGCCGCCTATACAACCAGAGCGTACACTGAAAAAATAGCAAACAAGGGTGGAATTGGTGTACCAAATGCATGATAATGATATGATGTGAAAGTAATCGATATGTTCCCCCTCAGGTACCTCAAGAGCCCATATAGAGGCAGGACCCATGGAAGGACTCTATATGTGTACCTCTCCTACACCGTACACCCTTCATCTGGAAGTCCTTTCGATCTTGTGTACCTCTCCTACACCGTACACCCTTCATCTGGCACACGTAGCCCAAAGCCCCTGGTCCTAGATCGAGAAGGTCTATTGAGGTCTACTCATTGACCACATACATTGCCCATCGATCTCAAATAGTAGCTCAAAACTCTAACCTCATAGTGTATGCCCGGGATCAGACCGAGTCTAAAATAGTAGTAAAAGTCTCAATAACCCTCTCAAAGGGTGCCTAGAGCATATCCGGGTCTAAATCAATAATAAAATTAAGTCTAGTGCCACGACCCTACCGAGCCTATTATCAGTAGGAAATAATGTCTAGTGCTACGGCCCTGCTGAGCCTAGTATCAGTAGAAAAATCAAGTCTGAAATCATCCAAATCCCGTTTTATCATCATTTATATCAAAAATGGTCCCCAGGGCCATGCAAGGTTTAGAAAAACGTCTATAGTAGGCCCAAAGCCAAAACAGTGATAAAACATGCTAGGAAAAACTTTTTTAATGGATGATATGCTCACACACAAATATAAATTAGCACAACGCCTCATAAGCATTCCTACCAACCCTGCACAGGCTCAACAGCTCTACAGCAGACATAACCAGCCTAAAATAAAAGCTCTATGTCTGGGACTCATATACATTCACAATTAACCCACCATTTATATTCCAGAGTCGATATAAGGCCGCACAGGACCACAAGGGTAATATACAATACTATGCGAATACTACAAACAACGTATGAAATAAACGGATAGAAAGACAGACAAGGTTTGGGGTAGCACCTATAACAACCCACCCAAGGATACTAATTAGAGCAGTTATAGTTTATATACGCAGAGTCTAGATAGGGAAAATCATAACCTACCCGTCGTCCAACGACTAGCTATGGGAATGGCATCGTCCTGGCTCAAAATACTTCGAGAAGCTCCAATTCGCGAAAATACTGTCAATACAATAATCTACACATCAAAAGGAGACTAACGATACCCATATAGCTATAATAATAGACGGGCTAAATTTTAGGTCGCCAATGGGCTCGTGGGCCTCGCAACCCAAAGCCAAAAATTAAGAATCACAAAATGATCACCACGATCATGGGAGCACATGCCCAAAAAATTGAATAATTTAGGCATGAAATTTGAGCTAAAACAGCCCCTACAATTCAAGGAACCAAATAAGTAATTTAAGAACGAAAAACCAAAAATTGGGCAAGAATCGCTTACCACAATGAGAGAGAACGTCAACGAGGTGATTTCCATGAACCCATGAGCATGCAAGCCCAAGAAAAATCGAATCTACAAGTAATTTCCAAGCTTTGAGAATTTACAACAATGGAGGGAATTTAAAGAATGAAAATTGGAGATTAGTAATGAACCTTCCAATTAATGATGGAAAAGTGCTCCCAAAACTATGGTGAATTTACCCCAAGAAAATGATAGCCAGAAGTAGAGAAAATTGAGTTTGGGAGCTTTAAAAATAGAGGGATGATGTTGGAAAATGAGGAAATGGAGAAGAAGGTTTAATTTATAACATTGCCAGCAGATACCGCAATTGAGGCACTTTAATCGCAAATGCGGCCAAAGCACCACAAATGCATAAAAACACCACAAATTAGGCATTGTACCGCAATTGTGGTGGCCACAAATGCAGTCAAATGCCCGCAAATGCAAACCCAACAGGTATAACAAAACTAAGCTAAGCTTAAAACTTCGAATGGACCCTCAAGATTCATCTGGGATCCCACGGACACAAACAAATAAATTTATTTCACTAGAAATGGCATTCCAAATCCAACAGAATCGACAAAAATCACATCAGAGGTTGATTTAATGATAAAGTGGGCCCTGTGCCCAAAACCAACCTTAGGCAAACTATTTCCAAAATAGAACCCAATGGCCGAAAACAAGTTCGGAAGCCTCGGGACCCGAACCAATGATCCCTCTAGCCTAAACTCGATGTTCTAGAGCTAACAGCGCTGACGAATCTGAGGCTATCTTCTCCAAATATTGACCAAAGTCAACCGTACAAATCTAATTGGCCTGAAAAATACAGAACAAGAGGTAATTACAAGTTGAATAGCTCCCAAATCCCGACAAAAAGTCCTCCTACACCAAAGTCCATGCTCCGGAGCTAACGAAACTATCAGAATTCAATTCCCAGCACGATAGCTAAGAATGTTGATCGAAGTCAACGATTTCCAAAGTTGAAGCTCTAAATCCACGAACGGCCAAAAATACCAAACAAATGGCCCGAGCACAAAACTATCAGTCCCAGCAAGTCATAAATGACTTGGGGCAACTACTGGAATGCCCTAACAGTTTAAGAAAGGCAAAAACACGAGAATGACCGGAAGGGTCATTACATATTTAGAAAAATGTTAAAGTCTAGTTCTACCTTATATCTCAACCCTAACATTCATGAAACATATAAAATATACTATATAACCAAGCTAAGTCTAAAGAAAAGAAAATTGTAACCTACCTAGGGGCCGAACGAAAACTACAAACCATCACTTGGGAGCCTTTCCCTTTTGCAATACCTCAAATCGCTTCTACGCTATCACAAACATAATCTACACATCAATAGAGGACTAATAACACTTATATCAATATTTCAAAATTCAGTCCAGAAATGGGTCAAAATTGACCCTCGAGGCCTATTGATGAAAACAAAAACAAATTATGCAATTACCTCCCCTATGAGGTAAAGATTACATGCCCAAAAGCTTGGCAAATACTGGAGTGGATTCAAACTTCAAATTGTCCAGAAAGGTTACTTTGTGGAGAAACTAGGAATTTAAACCCAAATTGCAAACAAAATAAGAAACTAAAGCTTAGATGAGTAATAGAATGATATAGGGAAGAGAATTCACTTACAATCTCAATAAACCACCATGAATTGATGAAGAACCACCTTAACCGAGCTCACACTTACAACATGAAATGTTTTGAGTCTTAGATAATAAATGAGGAAGAAGACCATTTAAACACTCAACAATCATCTCTCTTGTGGAACTTTTATCGCAGGTGTGATGCCGCAGGAGCGGAGACTTGATGTCTCCTTGAGTTCCGTAGGAGAAGCCACAAGCTTAAAGGAGAGAGCCTGAAATAACAACCAAAAGTCACAGGAGCGGAGGTGGATGTATAGTGCACCTTTCGCAAGAGTGGCTCTACAGGAGCGGACCAAGCTCTACAGGAGCAAAATCCACTGACATCACCAGTCTTCACTAGTGTAGATGGCTCATCGCAGGAGTGGCTGCACCACCACCATCTTCACAGGTAGCTTCAACCAACTTCCAAAGTCTCTAAACGGACCACTGGGATTTATTCAGAGTCGTGTCACACAAACTAAATATGCTACCCAATTAGAAACAAAATTCTAAACTCAACGGAATTGATAAAATAACCAACGAAGGTCATCTTGACAAAATATTAACCAAAGTCAATAGTTTAACTTCAAAAACCAAATTTTACCCAAGTAACTATAATGATCCTTTTATTCGTTATAGCTGAGCTAATTATGCAAGAGATTGTGTAAGAATATTTTTCCAGAACTAGAAGTTTAAATTTTCAGGCTAGGCTAGTCTTGGACAAAATCTAAGCAAGGTGAGGTCTAGGTAAATATAAGGAGGGATTAGGTTGAATTGTTAAATCTTAGCTTATTTTTGTTTTAGATAAGGCGATAAGGAGTCCGTAGAACATTTTAGAAATGAATTTGGGTGATTAGAACTCCCGATATCAAACTGACATAAAGGGGTTTGTCTGGGATAACATGGTTTGAGGGTGTTTTGTGAAAAGGCTAAACTAGGAGATTTTTTGAGTTTTTTCCTAGCTCATCCACTATAGCGGGTGGAAGGTCGCTACCACGACATCGCTATAGTGGAGAAATTTCCACTATAGCAGAAGTCAAAGTCAGTAAATCTCGCCACAGCAGGAAGCAACTTCCACGGTGGTACCGCTATAGCGACACTAGGTCGCTATAGCGGGGTTAATCATTGTTAATGCAGAAACTTTTCCAAAAATGCTCATTATTTCACAAAAGTATTTTGGGGAAGGCAGAGGCAATTTAGGGCAATTTCTATCATTTTTCCACTAGAATTCTTCATCAAGGTAAATATTTTGTCCCTATAAACAAGTACTTTGATTCCAATATCTTAGAATCATTAGTTACTGGCATTTGAGAGGGTTTAGCTTGACCTAAGATGAAATTTCAGGTGTAAAATGGAATTATAACGTATAAAACCTTGGTTTTTTTTATTTAAGTTGCTTATTCATGATTTTATTTCCGTAATTCGCTAGTGTAACTACGGTATTGGTAGTTTCTAGGTGAATTATTGGTAGGAAAACCCTAAGATGGGTAGAATGATCATGAATTTGGCCTGGGAGTTTGGGATTAGGCAATAATCTGCGGTAATTAAGGTCATTAGTGAAAATATTGTTGCATTTCTATTTTTAGACCACAATCAAGTCGAGGCTTTAAGAAAGGGAAAGGCTCAAGTTGGATAGAGCATTCTATTCTTAGATTGAGGTATGCGATGGTTACTTATAACCCAACTTACATTATGTGTGCATAGTAACTATATCATTTGTATTAAATGTACAATAGGTGTTCAGGAAGAAAAGGAATGACTTATAAATAATATCCCAAGTGTTAATTACATGCAATGGGTCTATGGTGGAAACTTGTTGGTTTTAAAAGTGTTGTATGCTATAATTGTTATTGTGATTATTGTGATATCTATGTTGCATTGGTTGGCTTGGGTACCATGCCTCATACAGGTTTTGCATTGGTTAACTCGGGTACGATGCCTGGTATAATTTTATTCATTGGTTGGTTCGGGTACCATACCTAGTACAGGTTCATTCATGAATGGTTTGGGTACCATGCCTGGTACACGTTTACTTATTATTTATTGTGTATTGGTTACTTGAGTGAACCGAGCTTATGTGTTATTGATGTTATTTATACATATTTGTCCCTGAGTGGCTGGTTTGGTGTGTGTAAGTGCTAAGGTAGTTTCTTATGTAAACTGGGATTGTATATTAAGTGCCATGGATGATCTTTTAGGGATTCTTGGGTGGTCCGAGTTACTTGCAAGCTATGGCATGGTTATTTATGGTGTGTTTACTTGTATAGTGGGACATAATTTATGTGGTTGAGGGTCAGCTTATTCACTAGGAGTCTTACTGGTATTCAATTGACTTGGCTTATTACATGTTTGTCATGTTATACAATGTTATGGTTTTACGTTCATATTTTGTATCTTGGAGCTGGCCGATGATCCTACCAGTCTACTATTGTTCTTGTGTATTGATACTGCACTTGCTCTTCTTTTGATGAGTACAGGGCATAGTCCAGCGGCCGCTTCAAGACCTCAGTTGTGAGTTAGGTGACTTACAAATTCAATGGTGAGATGCATCTTCTAGGTTACCATGAATTCTTCAGTTATTTCTAGTCCTTTGTTCGGAATTAGAGTCTTTGTATTTTGGGATTGCATCCCCGTCTTTCAGACTTCATTAGAGCTTTGGTACACGACTTTCAAATTCTAAAGTTTTTTTTTCTATTTTCTATTTAAGATGTGAATCTTGGTTTTTATTATTGAGGATGACTGCAGCTTCTTAGTTTTAGTTAAGTGTTGTCTTGATTAATTGGTTCTCCCACCGAGGGTTTAGTGTGGGTTCCATTTGCACCATTTTTAGGTCATAACAAAAATGGTATTAAAGCCCTAGGTTTGTTGATCTCATCATACCAAAATGGGTCTAGTAGAGTCTTGCAGAATAGTACAAAGACATCTGTACTTTTCTTTGAGAGGCTACATGACTTTAGGAAACTATCATTTCTTCCTTTCTTCATGTTATAACTTGATTCCAATTTGTATCTGGTGATCCAAATTGGTATTTGACCTCCTTCATACTTTTGTCAACAGATGGTGAACACTAGGTGGAATGAAGCGAGGGAAGAAACTCCAGCTGCGGGACTCGCAGTTTAAGGATGAGGTAGCGGCAGAGGCTGGCGACCCATCTCCCATCCTAGGAACATATTGAGGAGGCTAAAGCGGTATACATAGAGGGCTCAGATCCAGAGGAGGCGGCACCTATTGGAGGTGCAGGCCTTCCTTCTATGTCTTCTGAGGTTATTCAGTAGGTGTTGGTATTTTTGAGCAGGCTGGCGAGTACTAGAGCCACCCCTACTACACCGGTTGTTCAAATTTTGGGTGCCCATCCCGCTGTTGCCATAGCTCCTAAGATGGATGAGGCTTCAGGCATAGATGTATTCTTTCATTGGTTGTTAGGCCCTGTCATGAACGGAACCAAGAATTAGTTATTGACTAAGTTCTTAAAGATGAAACCTTCGTCATTCAATGGTATAGAAGATGATGATGCTTTTGAGTTAATTTTGGATTGGAATGAGAGGTTGCACAAATTTAGAATTGTACAGAAACATGGGTTTGAGTTTGTGACTTTCGAGCTGCAAGAGGATGCCAAGCAGTGGTGGAGATCCCATGTGGAGTGTTATTCGTCAGCTTTGCCTCCAATGACTTGGGCTCAGTTCTATGTCCTATTTTTGGAGAAGTATGTGCCATGTACTCTTAGGGATCTCAATAAGGATGAATTTATGTCTCTTGAACAAGGCAATATGTCTGTTGAAGCTTATGAGGCTAAGTTTCATGCCTTGTATTGCTATGCTACGCAGTTGTTGGGCACTAAGGAGGAGAGGATTTGTTTGTATGTTAAGGATTGAATACTAATTTGCAGGTTTTGTCTGTTCACATGAATTTTGCATGAGGGAGCTTCAATGAGGTGACTGATTATGTGAAGAAAATAGAGGGATTTAAGTAAGTCGGGTAGGCTAAGGTATTAGCCAAGAAGTCGTGAAGTGTGGGTAATTTCAGTGGTTCTAATTTTAGAGGTCCCAACCAACAATTTCATTTGGCTCGTCATATTTAGTTAGCCTTGCCAGCTTTTACAGGTGGTCATTCAGGGGCTATTCAACAATCTCCAGCTACTAGAGGCCATAAGGCTTCCTATTCTTCGGCCAACAGGCCCTCTCTTGAGAGAGGTTATTTTCATTATGGTGATGTGGGTCATTTCAAGAGAAAGTTCCCTCTGAGAAAGGCAAGTAACCAGGTGGTGCAGCAGGCTAAGGTTGCGATTTCAACAGGTGGAGGTGGCAATGGTAGGGGTCATCCATAGGGCGGGCGAGGTAATAATCAGGGAGGCCGTGGTGGAAATAGAGGTAATAGTAATGCAGGGAAGGGTGGAGCGCATCTTGCTAAGGAGGTTTCCTGGATTGATGATAGGGCTTATTGTTACACCTTTCCAGGCAAGTTTGAGGCCGAGGCATCTGATGATGTGATAATAGGTACTATTCTTATCTGTGATTGAATGGCTTCTATTTTATTTTATCCAGGTTCCATGTATTCTTACGAATCTGTTATATTTTCTTTGGGTCTGGACTTGGTATGTGATATTCTTAATTCTCCTATTCATGCTTCTAGTCCGGTTGGAGAGTCTGTGATAGTGACCTATGTGTATCATTTGTGTTCTATTTTGTTTATGGGTTTTCAGACTTAGGTAGATTTGATAATATTGGATATGTTGGATTTTGATATTATTCTAGGTATGACTTGGCTGTCTCCTTATCACGTTATTTTGAACTGTAATTCTAAGACACTAACTTTAGAGATGCTACTAGAGTGGGATGGTGTGTATAAGCCTAAGCTAGTGAAAATCATATCCTTTGTTCGGGATAGAAATCTAGTGGGGAAGGGGTGTTCAACCTTCTTGGCTCAAATTCATGATGTTAGTACGGAGTCCCCTCCTATTGAGTTGGTCCTTGTGGTTTCTGAGTTTCAGGAGGTATTTCCTATGGATTTGACTAGTATTCCTCCAAACAGGGATATTGACTTTTGTATTGATTTGGAGCCGGGCACCCGCCCAATCTCGATTCCTCCTTATCGAATGGCTCCAACAAAGTTAAGGGAACTCAAAACTCAGTTATAGGAACTTCTTGATAAGGGATTTATTCATCCCAGTGCTTCACCTTGGGGTGCTCCAGTCTTGTTTGTTAAGAAGAAGGATGGTAGCATGAGGATGTGTATAGATTATAGGCAGTTGAACAAGGTTACCATACGAAATAAGTATCCCTTACCCCACAAAGATGATCTATTTGACAAGTTGCAGACTGCTTCTATGTTTTCCAAAATTGACATGAGGTCAGGGTACCATCATTTGAAGATTCGGCCTGAGGATATACCTAAGACAACTTTCAGGACTCGGTATGGGCATTAAGAGTTCCTGGTGATGTCGTTTGGGTTGATCAATGCACCGATGACCTTCATGAGCTTGATGAATGGTGTTTTCAAGTCATTCTTGGGTTCTTTTATGATATTGTTTATTAATGATATTTTGATTTACTCTAAGAGAAAGAAGGAGCATGCAAATCACCTTTGTATTATGTTGGGAATTTTGAAGGAGAAGTAGTTGTATGCCAATTTTTTGAAAAGTGAGTTTTGGTCATCTTCGGTTGCATTCTTAGGGCATGTGGTCTCAAAAACGAGGGTGATGGAAGATCCCCAAAAGATTGAGGCAGTTAAGAGTTGGGTTTGGCCCAGCTCAGTGACTGAGCTTCGGAGCTTCATGGGTCTTGCTAGCTAATATCACAGGTTTGTCTAGAATTTGCCTTCTATTGCTACTCACTTGACAAGGTTGACTCAGAAGGAGGTTCCATTTGTTTGGTATGATAAGTGTGAGGAAAGCTTCCAAAAGCTCAAAATACTTTTCACTATAGCCCTATTCTCTCATTGCCAGTTGAAGGTAAGGATTTTGTTGTATTTTGTAATTTTTCACATTCAGGCTTAGGTGTTGTGTTGATGCAGGACAGGAATGTCATCACATATGATTCAAGGCAATTGAAGCCTCATAAAAATAATAACATGACTCATGATTTGGAGTTGGCAACAGTAGTGTTTGCACTTAAGATCTGGAGGTACTATCTCTATAGTGTCAAGTGTGAGGTGTTCACGGACCATCGTAGCCTGCATCATGTGTTTTTGAAAAGGGATCTAAATTTGAGACTAAGAAGGTGGATGGAGTTATTTAAAGACTATGATGTGACCATCCAGTACCACCCGGGTAAGTGATAAGTCGGTATTCTACCTACTTATTTAACCTTTAAGCTTATATATGCTTTTGCTAGTTTAAAGTGAAAAAATAGTGCAATTGACACAGATTACTTCTATTTTTCAGGTCTTTGTGTTTTAGAAGTGTTCGGGAAGAATTCGGATGAAAACAAGTCAAAAAGGAGCCATTTGAAAGAACTAAAGAATATGCAGTTGATTAGCCTTTGCGAACGCGGAAGAACCTCTGCGTACGCGAAGGCCACTTGAGCAGAAGCTACATGAATATGGTGGTCTTTCCGCGTATGCGAAGGTCAACTAGATAGAAGACTCTTCACAAACGCGGTGGACCACACACGTAGGTGAAGAAGGAATATTAGTTGCGGAGCAGAAATGGAAATTTCCCTTTTTGGAAACCCCAATCCACATAAAACTCTTCTCAGCCGATTGGGAACATCATCTTTGGCTATTCTCATAACTTTTGGCAATCTTGGAGAGCAAGTTCATCAACCAACACCATAGGAGTGAAGATTTGGATGCTCTTTATTGTAAAATCTTTAGTTTTCATTCTTCAACTCTTGTTCTTAATTGTTATTTTATTGGTCTATTTGTTGAATTAAGATTTTGGGTTTTTATTAGAGATAATACTTGTTTGGATATTGAATTCATATATAGATTTTGCTCTTGTTTGATTATTTGGGTCTATTGAATCCTCCATGCTTGAATTTATAGTCAATGGTTGCAAACATTGACTTAGCTTTCTAATTTGGGTTGTTGCTTGAGAGAGAATTTCCCTAAGTGGGAAGATTCAATAGTAGGGATTTGGAGTTTCCACTCTAGGCCAAGGCTAAAGATAGTTTGGTTTCCGAAAACTCCATCTAAGAGTTGGGGTTAGAGATAACCCAACTCACCCAAGTTAATTGTTGGTTATTTCTTACTCGTGGTGGTTTGATAGAACCCATGAGGATTGTTGCTTGATTGGTCGAAAGACGGTTAAGTGCACCTTTAGTCAAGACTACCCATGTACAAATTGGGTGCAAGTCTTGTGAATTAAATTCACACTCCCAAGTCTACCTTGTTATCCTTGTTTGTTGAAAGCAAGGTGAAAGCCATTGATCACTCTATCTTTTATTTGATTTTATTCTATCCTTAGTTTTCATTAAAAAAACCCTTTTATATATATCTTTTCCCCTTTCGTCAATTGAACTTCAATAAGTTACTTAGATTATTTATTAGCTCGATCGTGACTACGTTGTTCTCTATGGGTACGACCCCGATATTCATTGGGAATATAATTACTCTGCTGATCACAATCACCTCCATTGGAGAGTACTTTTGAGCGTTATAAAAAATGGTGCCGTTATTGGGGAACAATTTGGCGTATTGAGTTAGTTTAGAATTTAAGTTTACTTACTCTCGTTCAATTTTGTGAATAGTTGTTTTTCTTTTGCTTAGTTTTATTTTATTGATGGCATCATGGCATATTTGAATGCTAGAAATGTTGATAGTTGCATCCCAATTTATATCCCTGATTATTGTGTTTATTGTGGAGGACCCCACCTTGGACGAAGGTGTAGTGTTGGCCCTAGAAGAGGAAGGTATTCTCCTTCTCGCTCCTATGATGGGTGCAATTGCTATTTGTGTGGTGTTCGTGATGGACATTGGAGCAAATGCCCCAATGATGATCGTCCTCCTCCCCTCTCTTGTGCTAACAATGTTGCTAGTGGTGTTTGTGACCTTAATAGGAACCATTACTTAGCAATCGAAGAAGGCATATGTGTCAAGATACAAACCCTCTTAGCCTCGTTAGAAACCCAAGAGAAGAGTGTTCAATCCATAAAGCAAGGCTTTGTGGACGCAAGGGCTAAAAAAGAGGAAAACACAAGGGAGGATCATGAATTGAAGGTGGTGTTGCAACCAACTACCCCATATGTGGGTCATGATGTCATGACATCTCAAAGTGAGGATATTGTGAATAAGGCAAGCTTAAAGGTGGAGACGCCCAAATTCCCCTCCAACCATTTTTCGACCTTAAGTTTGATTGAATGGACAAAAGTAGTAATCGAGCTTTTGGAAGACCTTGGATGGAGGATGGATGAAGGTTTATCCTATTTTGAGTTTGTCATGGAAAGAAGGCAAAGCGTCCTTCCTTACTTGAAGGCTAAAAAGTGTGAAATGCGAAATCAAGAGAATGGCCTTCTCATGTTCAAACCTTCACCCCAGGAGTGTCAACAGAAATTCGATTCAAGTTTGGGTTGAAGGTTCAAATCCTCCAAATAGAGATCCAAATAGTGAGGTAGCTTGCGTAGCACCGTGATGTTAAATTGTGCGCTTGATGGGATGCAACCCATCATTTTTATGTTTTACGTCACTTTTTGTTTCTTTTTGGTTTGTCTTTAGGTGCCCAAAGGAATGAGAAGAGGAACCAAGTGTTGAGAAACAACAAAAATACCTGTGAAAAATATGCCTTTTGCACATGGAAGAGTACCCGTCGCATATGCCATCGCACAATCAAACAGTGAACTGATCAAAAACATTGGCATGTGCAAACGTGGTGCATTTCGCACTTCACAAAGTGCCCGTCGCACATCGTGCGCATAAAGTTGGAGAAAAATTGAAAAATCTATCCCAGCACTCCTTTTTCGCGAATGCGGTGGATCGGCCGCGAGCGTTAAGGCTAGCTAAACATCAGGCTTTCACGAATGCGCCGGACTTCTCCCGAACGCAAAGCCTTCAGGCAGTTCTAGGTAAGTTAAAAACGTTCAAAAATTTATAAGCCTCAAACATTTTCTTCTCAAAACAAAGGTGCTCCTCTTCCTTAAGCACACAAATAAATTCCATCAAGTTCTTCCATTGTGTTGATAATTGCAACTCATCAGGAATAAACACCAACCCTCCTCATTATGGTGACCTTGTCGGGCTTGTTTTGTTTGGTTTTATGCCCTTGTCGGGCTTTGGTGTTGTTGTAAAGAAGTTGATGGTTTAGCTTGTTAGTTTTCTTTGCTTTTTAGCTTCTTTTGGTATTTTGTAGTTAATGTGTTGGTTGTTGTGAGCCAGGGGAAGTCGGAGTACCCGTTACGCTAAATAGAACTTATCAAAGCCGGGAACAAAGATTCGCATGTGCCCGAAGATTCTGAGGATTGTGTTAATCCACCTTGTGTAGCCGTACCGATTTAGATAGATGAATTGGCCCAATAATAGATTGAGTGGCGTCATTCTTAAGGGAAAATCATCATCTTTTGAGGTTTTGGTTGCAATTGACTCATTTGGTACTAATGAAGTAGTCTCGCATGCTAAGTGAAATTGGCATACCTTCCAAAATATTTGTGAAAAGTGCTTGGCAAAGAATGATGTTGTGACAACCCCTTTTATTTTTTTGTAACTCTTAGCTCATTAGTGGGGATAATATAGAATTGCTACTCTTTGTTCTTGTTTAGGAAGTTAAAATTGATCCTTCTTGAATGATTCGCATGCCATGTGTGGTGAGGTTTAGTTGAATAATTCTCGTGTTTGCTTGTGTTAACTAGAACTTGCCCGGTAGTCTTTAATGTTAGTCTTGATTACTCTTGGTTGGAGAAATGATCTTAGGCCTTCTTTGTGATTATTGAAGCCTACTTAGCCTTAAAAGCCACCATTGCACTTAAATTGAATCATTAGACACCCCTCTTGAGCCTAATACCTCTTCTTTGGCAACCTCGTTACAAGCCTTGAACCATTTGATAATGAATCCCTCTCTTGAACCCGTCCCTCCATGAACTCCACAAGTGTAAAATCGAGGCTAAAAGCCTAAGTTTGGGGGTAGATAAAGGTACCTTGGAGGAGTGCTGAATGAGATTATCTTGGTTTGTTGCATAAAAAAAATTGCCAAAAAGAAGAAGGATGTTTGAAAAGAGAAGCAAAGAGGAGAGGAGAGAAAGAAAATCCTCCAAGGTGAAGAAAATGATAAGAATTGGGGCTTCAAATGAAAATAAGTGAAATGGTGTCTCGTGTTGAATGAAAATGAAAGGAATGGCCTTGGTTTCGAATTGAAAAAACTGTGTAGAGTTCGAGGAGGATGTAGTCACTTAAATCAAAATGTGTATCCTACCCGTCCCCGAGCCTACATTACAAGCTTATAAAAACCCTTTGATATCACCAACCAATTGTTCTTGAGCTAGTGGCAAATGAAAATAAGGGCAAGCCTATGGTTGATACTTGTTAGCACTTGAACTTCTTTGTGAGTGTGAGTGTTTATATTTGTCCCTTGTGATTGTCTTTGTACATAATATGTTTTTGGGACTTCTGTTCTTGTGAGGGCATGCGAATTAGGATAGTTGGTGACATTGATAAACTCCGAAAAAATGAATCAAATGAACATGTTTTGGTAAGCTAGTGGTTTGAGTCACACCTTGAGGATTGGTTGTTGTCACTTGCTTGTTCTTAATGTTCCATTGCATCATTGGATTGTGTTTTTAATCGAGTGGAATGTTTAGAGTAAGTTATCATGTGATTGACTAATCGTTAGTACCAACCGAAGTCATTTTTGGTGCTCGAAATGGGTTTTTAATGGCTTGTGGTATTGTCATTTGCATTTGTGTTGCGTGCCTCTTGAGTTAGAATTTTTAGTTGCTTGAGGACAAGCAATAGTTCAAGTTTGGGGGTTTGATAAGTCGGTATTCTACCTACTTATTTAGCCTTTAAGCTTATGCTTTTGCTAGTTTAAAGTGGAAAAATAGTTCATGTTGACACCCAATTTTTACCCTCTACATTACAAATTAATCTTGAGCCTTTTTCAAATTTTAAACAATTTTTGAAATAATTGTTTTGTAAAAAGGATAAAGCATTTTCCAAATCAGCTTTATAATAGTCTTGAGTAAGAATTTATATTTCTCATATTTTATTATGTGGAATTTATATAAGCTTACTTAAAGAACTATTTTCAAGTCTAATTTCAGGAGAAGATCCTTTTTTAAATGATTAAAAATGCTTGATTTTCCTCCAAATTGATTAAAATTAGAAGTTAATAGAATGATTAATTTCATAACTCTTAAAATGAGGTAATTATAATAATTATTTCAAATCTTTTAAATTAATTAAGCTCAAGAATTGATTTTAATTGATTCGTCTCCATTCCAATTCTAGCCTAATTCCCTTAAAATCATTCCAGTTATAGCCGAATTTTGCTAATACATGTCTAAATTGGTTATCTCCTTAATTCAAAGTGGCCACATCCAGTCCATTCTACAACCCCTAACCCACTCCAAGCCCAACCCAATAACCCCTATATTCTCTCTTCTTCTTTCTCCTTCCACATCAGACGCCAAAACGACCCCAAAGCTTCTTTACAGCTGCACCAAACGACAACACCAATGCCTACAAAATGACGCATCCATCCTCTAATTTCCATCTAAAATTCCATCTGTTCTCCATCATCTCACGTCTCTGGCCAGCTAGAAGAATCGTGAACATTGTAGAAGAGAAAACTGGATTCTCTCAAAGTTCCTCTCCCTAAATTCACGTCGATTTCTCTCAATTTGTACTAAAATAGTACATACGTGGCCGATTCCTTCTTGATCACCAAGAATTCGACTTTAAAAATTTGAATTTCCCACAAGGGGTTTTCCCGAAACACCCTCCATTTCCCCCTCTTTTCATCCTAATTTTCCCCTATAAATACATGTTGTAGAGGGATTAAGGGCTGGCTTTTGGTTTTGCTTGATTTTCTTTTGGAGAAAAACTCTCTAGCTCAAAAGGAAACCAAAATATTTCAGAGAAATACACTTACAAAGAGAGTGTTCTCGTTGATTTTGATAAGCTCAGTTCAATTCCGACGGTGGTAAGGTGATTCCAATGAGGCTCATGGTTCCAGTCGCTGCTCCAAGAAAGGTAAATCCATCGTCCTTTTACTCGCTTTATTTGAGTTTTGAGAAATATCATACTTTAGTAGTTTATTCCTATTCTTGAGCTAGCTGTAATCTTCTTGAAGCATGAACACCTAGGTTCGATTAAGACTAATTAAATATGACTTGGGTCTGTTCTGAAATGGTATGTTTGGTGCTTATTCTTTTCTTTGCTTGGTTAATTCTGTCGGCATCAATAGTATGAGATGGGTATTTCATGACTTGAGTGTTCAAAAAATCTTTCTGATCATTAGAATTATTCACTGATTTTAGAAGCTTAACAACTTAATATTTTGGGGCTCTTTTTGAACAAATAACAAGTGGCTGGACGGATTTACTGCGTCTTGGTGATTATGTTCTTATTTCCATCTACTTAGGCTCAATGTTTCTTCGAGTACATGAATTAGTTCTAACTTTTCTTCACCCTTTCTTCCTTTGTGTGCAATGTTTGATATCGTTGGTAAAGGCTGCTCCTTTCAAACGTGTGAGATATTAAGCCTGCCAAAAGATGAACTGCTTTACCTCATTTAAATCTCGACTAAAGTTAACATATCTTTTCTTTGCTTAAAGATCGAATAGACTCGTCAATCTTGAGTGTTTGAAGTAGTTTCGAACACTACCCTGTTACTAGTATGATTTGGTAGCAACGCTTGAATGTGAAATCCCTTCGTGTGATCTCATATATGTTTCCTCACCCTGGTCCTGCCTGTTCTCCATGTTTAAAAAATCTAAAGTTAATTGTTTGGGTTCCCTTGAGACATTAAAATGGTGTAGGAAAAACTTTGAAAAAACCTGGACTCGTTTTTCCTATGTTTACTGAATTTTGAATACCCAGGGGTTGGCATTGTCTGGATGATTATTGTTAACTTTCCAAAATTATGTGTTGCATAGTCGAGCCTTAGCCCAGCTTCAGCCCCTTCATGTTCAATTCTATTGTCTAACGTTAAGCTTTTAAAATGTTTGTATATTTGAAGTGAACCCTAGCCATGGTTAGAAAAAATACATATGTCGACTTATATTCAAGCATGTTGTACAACCTCGTAATAGCATGCTTATTTTTTTCATACTCGATTCTTCTCCTTGCGTTGCCTTAAAGAATATTCAACTCTTATGTATCGGTTCATAAAGC
This sequence comes from Jaltomata sinuosa, assembly GCA_003996215.1. Classification (NCBI taxonomy): domain Eukaryota; kingdom Viridiplantae; phylum Streptophyta; class Magnoliopsida; order Solanales; family Solanaceae; genus Jaltomata; species Jaltomata sinuosa. The sequence goes on from QJPP01005056.1 coordinate 32,499, forward strand.
TCTTCTACGAAATGAGTAGATGAGGGGGGGGGAGGTCTTTTCATGTTTGTGTTCAAGACTTTTTCTTTAAAAACATCACTTGATCTTCTGTTTTGCCTTCTTTTTGTCATAAAAGAGCATTGGTTTTGGTTTAGCTGCTATACTCAAAATTACATATCATCATATGGTTTCTTCATCTTCAAGTAATAGCACCTTGAATAGATAAGATAGTGTATTTGATACTTGGTTTTGTCCTCTCATTTTGTGCATCTGGATACTCTTTTTATTTCTCTTGCGAGTTTAATAGATATATGTTAATCCATTACCTTTTCTTTGTTTACATGTAATGTATTGAGTCCCATTCGGGACTCATAAGAGCTCTCCCTGCATCTCATTTGGCATGGATACCCAAACCAAGTCATCTTCTAGCAAACATGTGCGAAAAATGAGATATTACAGATTGAAAGAAGCAAAAAAATGGGGCGAGCCCACGAATATCAGCAACAGCAGCAGCAACAGCAACCCAAATGTACTAACCTCAAGAAGGAGTTGGACCGAAAGTCAAAAGATTTGGTAGAAAACGGGCTGTAAAGCCCACAACTTAGATATAGGACAGGTTTCTCGACTGAAGGTCCAATTATGGATTAAGCCAAAGAGCTTAATTCCTTCTTTTTCCCTTTAAACTCTTTATATTTTGTTTAGTTAGAATTATTTGTAATTATTTGGACTAATATTTTAACTTAGTTGAATTTTCCCCAAAGAGGAACTCTTTTCTTATTTTAAAACTCTTTTTCCTTAAAAATGTCTGTCTAAACCTTTCATGTAAAAACTATTTCTTACCTATAAAATACGAGAAGTTTGTTTATTGTTTTCTTTCCTTCAAATGTAGTCACCTTTCTTTCAGAATCTGCTGCCAAAGAATTAAAGAAAACAATGTTATCTTTTTTTTTACTTAAAGTTAATATTACCATGTTTTCAAAACGAATAATTTTTCTTAAAGTTAGTCAAAAGAGTTATATTTTAACAAGATCGGATAACTGCATATTAGCAGATACTCCAAATGGATTAAAAACCTTCTTGGAGCATTAATTTGAACCCTTACCCAAAATCTCGAATTTTTTCTAAGTCTTTATCTGTTTTAGACTTCGAAATTTGTTAAAAGTTTTTTCTTGGTTTTCCTTTTATAAAACTAAATGGCGACTCTTGCTTTTATTTGAAAAAGTTTTGAAACTTTAACTTAGGTTTTCAAAAAGAATTTTCAATAATTCGAAACATAAAAACCATTTTTTCCGAAAACAGAAATGTAGACTCTGCTGGGGATTATTCAACTAGGTTCTTACCTTATTGTTTGACTAACTTATTTGACTAACTATTCGGATTATAATAATTAGTAAACTTTATTGCTTTCCTTATTTGTTTACTTTTTTGCAAAATATAACTGTTCATGGCATCTTCCGCCTCCCTTGGCAAAGCATTAGATTGCATCAGAGGTAAAAAGGCAATTACGCAAGTATTTGCGCTCGTTCTTAACAAAACACACAATTTTCAAAACAGACGAGTGAAGTAGTTGACCCGCGATCGGTTAACGGTCAATTTCGAAACCTATTCTAGAAACTCAGGATACAGCAAAACCAAATCCCGAAATAGGCATTTACCTAAGAAGTCTTAATATCCAAGGTATATTAAGTCCATTAGCAAGAACACCTTGTGTTCGAAAGGACCCACGGCCTGAAAGAACAATCATCCCCTATGTGTTGAATTGAAGGATTTGATGTAGAGTTGTACGAACCATTGTCCTTAGATAGTCTTTCATTTTTTAAGATTGTCATCCGAAAGGCGTTCAGAATTTCCAAGAAGTTCGAGAATGAAGGACCAACCATGATGGCCTAGTTTAGGATTGTACCCCTGCGTGGGACTGATTTTGATGTACATTCCTTTTCCCGCAATTTTGTACCCCCATTTCATTTAATCAATATATATAAATATATTTTGGGGTAATGGAACATTTACAAATGACATACACATCCTTCAATTTGTTAGTCCTACCTTTGACATAAACAGGTCACATATCCGTATAGGACGCGCTATGAATTGTTGCATGATATAATTGTCTTACGTGCTTATGTGCGTTGCTCGAATCAAAGGTGAATTGGACCACTCCTATTTGAATATTTTTAGAACCTATAAGCAGATTATAAGTCCACCATGCAAGGTCCGACCAAAATCGCTCTTGGAGTTCTTCAAATTTCCTAGAAAAAATTCAAACACTTCTTAAATTCCCCTTTAAGACTTGTTTCTACCTCTTTAAAAAATGAACTTACCATATCCGAACTGCATCCTTTCAGGGCCCATCCCCTATCGTTAAGAAATTTTTACTTCCCCACCTCGATGGAGATGCCGAAGAATTTAGAAGACACATCAAGTGCTATAGGACATACATCAGAAGATGAAAACTCGACAAATCAAATCTCCTGATAAAACTACCTACCCAAAATGGATAGGCAAATTCCTGTCCATCGAACCTTTGAGTTGTTTTACTTCAACAGGTAATAGAAACTGATCTATGTTGACAAAACTGGCCGAACATCCCTACTTCACCCGCTCAAAGGCACAAATAGATTCCTCCTCTAACCCTCGCTTTGCTAAGGGTAAAATGACTAATAGTGAAGAAGAGAACGCTTTGGCTGTAAGAGACAATGTCATTTCTAAACAGAGTGAAATGATTGTCGATTTGGCAAGGAACCTAGAAAAGATGCAAGAAGAGGTGCAGAAATCCAAAGATATGGCAAGCCTGGCTATTGCCGCTAACAGCCCAACTCTGGGAAGTGCACAAAACCCTCTCCAAATCCCTCTGTTCAATTCCCCATTAACCAAAAACTGACCAGGGGATATCCCTTCTGCCTCCGCACCTAGACCTTCCAACGAACCTCTCTCCAATAACCCTTCCCATATCGGAACCTCGTATCAAATACATACTCCTCATGTCCAGTACACTAACCAGAGATACAATCCAAGTACCTATAATCCACAAAACCTCCCTCAGAATTAACAAAATAGGCCACCAAACACCTATAACTCCCAGAATAACCATCCCAATATCACCAACCCACACAAATATACCTCCACGTACCCAAATTCCATTCCATATATCTAGCCTCCAACAGTCCAGAATATGCCACCTCCTGCTTTCCATGCTATGGTAGAACTATATACCGCCCTCCCAGAAAGCCCTGAGCTTGACCACTATGAGGAGAAAGAGAAAGAGTTGAGGGCCACAGAGAAGAAGCATGATTATGACATGGTGCATATGAAAGAGGAAATAGCCAGGATCAAGGAGTTTTGAGGCTCGTCCTATGAAAAAGGCTATGACTATGATGATCTCTGTATCCATCCGGAGATGGACCTGCAAGATGGATTCAAGATTCCCAAGTTCGAAACCTTCAATGGTGTTGGGAATACCGAGGCTTATTTGAGAATCTATTACGACCAAATGGTCGGTGCAAGGAAGAACAATGCCTTATTGATGAGAATGTTCAGTCGGAGTCTAAGCAGGGAAGCCCTGGAGTGGTTCATAACACAAGAATTGAAAAAATGGTCTAGGTGGAGCTATTTGGCCAGAGACTTTGCTCAAAGATTTGCATATAATATGGAAGCTGTCTCGGATCGATACTCTCTAGGTCGTATGAGGCAGAAATCAAATGAGGATTTATGAGATTATGCCTATTGGTGGAGAAAGAAGGCAGCGAGAGTTTGGCCTCCTATGACCAAAGAGGAGATAAGCACGATGTTTATACGCTCTCAAGAGTCATAGTTCTACGACAAAATGATATCAGCAGTTGAAGAAAAATTCTCCAACCTAATTAAGATTGGTGAAATTATCAAAAAGGGTCATTGTAGGGGGAAGATTACCAAGGCCTCGACATCCTCAGGGTTGACAGGATATCCCAAGAAGAAGAGGGAAGAGCTATCTTCAGTATCCTCCAGTCCTTGCAAAAAACCGAAGAAGCCCTACGGAGCAAACTACAAAAAGTCACTTGTTCCAACAACCCCTCCCCCAGCTCCACAAAATCCTCAACCAGTTTTTTATACTCAGCCTATTTACCAAGCTCCACAACAAAAATTTCATCCCATATACCAAGATCCACAACCACGCTTGCATCGGATATACAAAGCTCCACAACCAAATATGCAACCCACTTACCAAGCTCCTCCTCAATACTTCCAAGTGTATCAGAAAGCTCCCGAGAACCAAAACAATCTCCAAGTTTCGCTTCCCCCTAATACCAACCTCCCTCACCCTAACTTAGAAAAGAAAGTTCCTCAAACTTTTACCCAGCTGGCTGAAACCAGAACTCAGCTATACGAGAGATTGAAGGCTTCCGAATTTATCCAACCCATCCCACCAAAACTTGCAAATCCTGACTCTCATTTCTTCAGGGCTGACCAACATTGTGCTTATCATTCAGGAGGGATCGTACATGATACCAAAGATTTCATCAACCTGAGGCACAAAATTCAGGATTTGATTGATCAAAGAGTGATCAAACTACAAACTGGACCAACCATTGTTAATAACAACCCGCTCCCAAATCACGGAGGAGCCATAGTTAGCATGATAGAGGTCAATGAAGAATGGGTTGTGAGCAAGTCAATAGTGTCTATTAACCCTAAAAAGCAGGAAATGCCAGAAAAAGCTATAACTACTTTCAGTATTGCTGAGCTACCCTTTGAATGGTTGATATGCAACAAAGCCTTGCACGTCACTGTTAAATGTCAAGAGATGTTTTTATTGATGATAGTTCGGGTCTGAATATTTGCCCTCTATCCACACTCACTCAGCTAGACTATGATCTGGGAAAAGTTTGCCAGAGCAGAATCAATGTTAGAGCCTTTGACGGTGGTCAAAGAGACACTATCCGGGAAGTCAACTTATACATCCAAATAGGACCCGCCGAGTTCCAAGTGGAATTCCAAGTCATGGATATCACCATCAACTATAACTTGCTTTTGAGAATACCATGGATCCACAGAGCTGGAGCCGTGCCATAAACTTTGCATCAAATGGCAAAGTTCATCTGGGAGGAACATGAGGTGGTGATACATGTTAAAGGGAGTCACCTAAGCCACCCTAGTGGATGTGTCCCTGTGATCAAAGAGGTACGAAGAGGAAACAATTTCTACACTGTAGAGATTGCCAATGTCGCGGGAAAGTATCTTGCTCCTCAAATTCCCATGCCACCTATCTATAAAATGCTTGGGATTGTGATGCTGAGAAGCGGATATGAACCAGGCTTCGGGCTGTGAAAGAATTACGATGGTATAACTCAACCCATGGGCATTCCCAGACAACTTACCAGGCATGGCTTAGGGTACACAGCCCGAGAAGATGAGGCAAAATCCAAAGAGGAGAAGCAGTTAGGATTGCCGGAACTGCCCCCTCACTTATATCAGTCATTCCCGATGCGTATCGGTCCCCCAAGAGATGGGTTAGAGGATGAAATAGGAGAGATATTTGAGGAAAGCGATACTATAAAAGAAGAAACCTCTGAAGCAGCCATGATTAGGGATGTCAGGCCCGGCAAAAAGTTGCAAAATTAGGCTGCAACTCCCCTCATGACTCTACACTTGTCTGGGTAGACAAAGACTGTTTTATGGGGGAAAAATAGGTGATGGTACGGATGAGGCTCCGTGACCCACCCTTTATGTTTTCAATTTCCTCATACTGTTTTATCACTTTCCAAAAGGCACAGACCCGCCTTCATGTGGGTTAAAGCCATAGTTTGCAAAAAAATTGGATTTCAAAGAAAGCCTCCCGTATTCTGAAAACCTTTATTGTTTATCTTATTTACTTGGTACCATCTAACTTGTTTTGTTTATGGTTTCAGTAATAATAACTTAAAACCTGCTAACGTCATGTCATGCTAAGAGCTAAATGAACAAGTTAGAGGATACGAGATTGGAGCCGAAAAGTATGTTGAAGACATCATGGTCCTACAACGAACAACCAAGAAGTCTAAGAACTTTGAAGAGCAGAGAAGGCCCCACCTAAAAGAGTTTTAGGTGGTCAATTTGGGAGGAAACAGTCAAGTTGAAAAAATCTGCGTCAGTGTTCATTTGTCAAAAGCATAAAAGAAACAAATTATCAGTCTGCTAAAGTCATACATCAACATCTTTGACTGGTCCTACAAAAATAGGATAAGAATGAGCACAAACATCATCTCCAAAAATTTATTGATCAATCCAGAATTCAATCCAGGGAATGGACAGTTGATCCTTCCCTCCCACGAGACAAAGGAAAGTTTGCACCAAATTGGCAAAAACTATACATCATCCAAAAAGTGTTATCTGGAGGAGCTTTGATTTTGTCCGAGATGGATGATCAAGTATGGACCAAGCCTATAACAACTCCGATGGTGCGAAGAGATACTACGCCTGAAGATGGTTTCTTTTCCTTCTATTTCGTTTCGTGTAATTGCATTTTCTGATTGTAATCGTTTTGCACTTAGTAAAAACATAAAATTCCCCTATCCTCTATGTACGAACTACATTTGACCTGAATTCTCAAAGAATGAGATACGTAGGTGGGCTGTGTCGGCTTCGGTCAACCCCTTAGAAAAATCTATCTTTCCCTTTTTTACCTTGAACTACATTCGACTTGAATTCTCAAGAATGAGATACGTAGGTGGCCTTTGTCGGCCTCGGTCACCTCTTTATTTATTTCCAACTTTCTCCCACTTCAAGTGTGGGAACTACGTTTGACCTAATTCCTACCTCAACATGATACGTAGGCGCCACAACGGCTCGATCATATTACCCAGGAAATGGAAACTGGGGCAAAATTTTTGAGAAAGGAATCTCGAAAATTCAGAAGGTAAAGATCGTTCAACAAGAAAGTCAGAATACAGAATTTGTTAACGAACAACTAAAGTGAATCTCGAGAAAAAATCTCATAATTCCCACAGAGTGTCGAAGCTCTGGAATAAGATTCATCGTGAAACCTTCAACTGGGGAAGAAATTTTGAGGGGAACCTCAAAATTTCCACGAAAGCTTCATTCACGAGTTCAGAAACAAACTCTGAAGAATTCCCCAACACTGAGAGATCAGAGTCTACTTCAAAATCCCCAGTCCGAGGTGGATTAATCCCCAGCTGTGACAGATGTCTCAAAAAATATTTCCATACTCCCCGGCTAGGACAGCGAACGGTCTCTAGAGTTTGCCAGCAGTATGTCGGAGATGTCAAGGCCTCGAGTAAAGGACATTCGTTGAGCTAGCACATGACATGACGGGCAGAGATATTTCCAATCTATCCTTTTTTCAAAATATTTATTTTCCAAAGAACTTGTTTGAAAAATCTTTACAACAAATTAGTTTTACTTCTTTATAATTTGACTTCGTCTTATGTCTACCATGACCGGGGGAATCGAGGATGACAAATGCCCGAGAATGGGAAGCATCCAGAAAGGCAAAGAGAGGAGCGGAAGAGCAAAGAAGGTCAACACAGATCAGTTTCGCCAAAAAACTAACATTTTTTCTGTGGATGCAGGTTGTCCTAAAAAGTATGTAAGAAATCAGAAAAAGTCCCTCGCTACCCAATGCGTTCAAAGCAACACAACGACCAGATTTCCCAAAATTTGGCGAGAAAAGACAAAACAGCGGGAAGAAGGCAAAAGAAGCAAAAACTCCTAGAGTGGACAAATATTCTTATAGTTCACAAAACTACTAGATAAAGAGAGATCGGCATCATCCTCAAGTCCCCAAACGGATCAGGACATCTTGGTCAGCTTCAAAATAGAACACCAATTGAGGGATCGACGACGTTCTCTGCGAATCCCCAGCAAGTCAAAAATCACCATGAACAGACGATGTTTAAAAATGGTACTTGTGGCTGTCCCCAGAAATGGGCACGACCATCTTATTCACATTTGAAACAAAAGTTATTTTGATTAGCTTCATAGACATTGTCTTTAAAGTTGTTCAAGTTTGACTATGGTCGCTAGTAAAAGCGATGATGTGTCTACTAATTGTTTGCCTTGAGCACAGCTATACACAAAGGAGTTAACAGGACAACATAAAAACCAAAGGTGATGCTTTCTACAACTGCTACACATACCATTGCATGATCATCCACATCATTATCATATTTGCATGTCGAGAGGACAATGTCAAGAGGACCATCATCATCATTAATACTGCAGATACATTTGCGGCAAATATTATGTCCCTCTACCAGCCGATTTTAAATAGGATGACATTCAGAGTCATCCTTAAGTCACACTTTCATCCTTAAGTCACACTTACTGCGCGGGATTGACCCAAGAGCATATTTACATCCTATATTGAATGAGATGAAGGAGTCTAACTTTGAGGATATTATCATTATTATGCCAAGCCTGGCATCAGGCATATTTATATCGGATATCGCGTGAGATGGTGGAGTCTGACATTGAGGATGTATTTGCTTTATTGTTATTATTATGCCAGGTCTGGCATATTTATATCCAATATCACGTAAGACGGCGGAGTCTGGCGTTGAGGGTATATTTGCTTATTTATTATGCTGAATTTGGCATCCAACATATTTATATCCAACGTCGCGTAAGACGGCATAGTCTGACGTTGAGGGTATATTTGCTTATTTATTATGCCGAATCTGGCATCCAACATATTTATATCCAACATCGCATAAGATGGCGGAGTCTGACATTGAGGGTATATTTGGTCCTTTATTATGCCAAGTCTGGCATATTTATATCTGTCACGACCCGACTTTTCAGTAGGCGAACCAATTCCCGTAGCCCAGAACGGTTAGTAATGGGCTACTACCTAACCAAAAAACACCAACAAGAAGAAATAAGCAGAAGCAGAATATAAAGGTAGACAAAGAGGAAGCAACACCCGAATATAAGCATAAAGGAAGCTACACCAACCCCAAAACTTGGTATCGACAGTACAAAAGCTTCTAAGAGAGTAGAAGTGCTAGAAGTAACAAAGTACAATACAAGTTTGTCTCCAAAAGTACAAGGAGTAAATGATACAAAAGATGTGATGTGGTCAAGCCCCCACCGTCAAGCAGTCACCCTAGTCTCCAATATCCACAAAATCTGCAGGAGTATCCAACGCGATCAACGGCGAAAACTCACCTAATATCTGCACCAAAAAGTGCAGGAGTATAGCATGAGCACCAAAACAACGGGTACTCAGTAGGCATCATCGGTCGACTGAGCGCATATAAGATATAAAAGTAGTAACTAACAGATAGAAAGAAAGCTACAAGTAAAACATGCTAGCACATAGGATACAATTACACAGAATCATAGGTGAAGGAAAGGAGAACGCACCTGGAGTCCTTGCGCAATAATATAAGTAAGTAAAGAGAGAGAGAGATAGTTGAGAAAATGGTGGTATACCGGTAACCTCAAGTAAAAGGAAAAGACGGAAAGGAGTCTAACATACTCAAAATGGAATCAACAAGTATAAGAAAATCATAATACCAATCCAATCACATGATAGCATAACTAGGAAATCACCTCACAAGTACAACCCTATGATGAAATAACTAGACCACAATAACCGAGATATACCACTCAACTTCCGACAAGAATAGAACCAGCATCTCACACTCAGGTCAGAAGGCCACACAAAAGTGCCTCAATAAGATAGGACTCCCTAGCCCTCTCAATAATCAGACATCCTACAACCGAAGCCTCAACAGGTTAACCATCACTAATCCTCCAATAACCGAATGCCAAAACAATCTCTAAAGAAAGATAGGAGTAAATATAATCTACCTACACTCCCAACGGCCGCCCATACAACCGAGAAATGCAATCAAGTGAAAACAATCCCTCCGGCCACCTATACTACCAGAGCGTACACTGAACACATAACAAATAAGGGTGGAATCAAATTCATGATGTTATATGATGTGACAGTAACCGGTATGTTCCCCCTCAGGTACCCCGCGGGTCCATATAGAGGCGAGACCCATGAAAGGCTCTTTCCCGTGTACCTCTCCTCCGCCGTACACCCCCTCTCCTGGCATGCTACGTTGGCCTGTAGCCTGTGGCCCAGTAATGACAAGAGTCCATGGAGGTCTACCCCTTGACCACATACAAAAACACAATCTCAAAACGTGTCCTCCAGAATTGAGTTCGGGTTCAAGCCAGTGGCTAAGTCTCAAATGTAACTCAAAACTCAAAATCTTGTAGTACATGCTCGGCTTCGACCCGGGTCTAAAAAAATAGTAGTAATATCAAAAGACCCTCTCACAGGGTGCCCGAGGTATACTCGAGTATAAATCAGTGATAAAAAGTCTCAGTAACCCCCTCCAAGGGTGCCTGGAGTGTAGCCGGGTCTTGAACTATAGTAAATCATGTCTAGTGCTCCGCCCGACAGAGACTAATATCAATAATAAAATCAAGTCTGGTGCTCTTCCCGGCAGAGACTTATACCAGTAATAAAATCAGTGCAAAAACATCAAAAAATACCCTTTTCTATCATCAACTGTACAAAAAATGGGCCCTCGAGGCCATGCAAGTTTAGGAAAACCGTCTGTAATGGATCGCAGCCAAAACTGTAGTAAAACATGCAGGGGAAATCTTTTCATGGATGATATGCTCGTACAAAAATATAAAATTAGCCCGATGGCTCACAACAACTCCTATCAACCCTGCACAGGCCCAACAACTACTCAGCAGACATAACCAGCCTAAAAGGATCATCTCTATGTCTGGGATATGCATGCATTCCCCAAATAACCCACCATCTATGTTCCAAATTCAATACAAGGGCGCACAGGAACACAAGGGTAATATATAATACTACGTGAATACTACAAATAACGTATGAATTAATTGGACGAACAAGGAAGACAAGGTCTGAGGTACCAACCGATAACAACCCAACCAAGGATATTAATTAATGCAGTTATAGCCTATATACGCAGAGTCTAGGTAGAGAATGCCATAACCTACCTGTCGTCCGATGAATTGCTGCAGGGACGGCATCGTCCAAGCTAAAACTACTCCGGAAAGATCCAAATCGCAAAACCACTATCAACACAATAATCTAGATGTCAAAATAAAACTAACGATACCCATTTTGCTAATATTTTAGCCGGGTCAAAATCTGGGACACAAACGTGCCCGTGGGTCCTGCAACCCAAAACTGGAAACGAAAAAGAGACATGTGTTCCTTACCATCCCGGGAGAACATTCTCAAAAATTGAGCAGAAACAGATAACAATTGGGGCTCAAAACAGCCCACTCAAGTCTAGAATTAATGAAGGAATTTCAAGAAATAATTCCGGAATTTAAACAAAAGAAACTTACCACCACAAAAAGAGGACCTACAGGAGTTAGAACTCAGAATCCATGATCATGCAAAGCTCAATAGGGAAGATTCTACAAGGGATTTCCAAGCTTCAAGAATTACAAAAATGGTGGTAGCAACAATGGAGAAGAACAAATTTTGGGGAAGAAGACCTTACCCAACAACGAGGAAATGAGATTTCCCAATAATTTGATGGATTCTCCAAGCATTGGGATTGATGGGAGCAATTTGGTGAAAGAACTTGGAGTTTATAGTTGGGAAAAGTGTGAGAAATAAGTTGGAAAGGCAAAGGCCAAAGAATTTATAACTGTTGGTCGCTGGTCAGCGCTATCGCGCTAAAGGAGCGCGATTGCGCTGAAGGAAAAGTCCCAGACCAGCGCTATCGCACTGAAGGAGAAATCATAGGCAATCGCAATCATTCTAAGGGAGCGCGATCGTGTTGAAGGCCACTAGAACCCGAAAAAACCAGCAACAGCCAAAACTTCTATGGGGCATTCCGGGTATGATCGGAACCCGATAATCAAAAACCAATAGTGCTATTAGAGTGGAAACGACGTTCCGGACTCAATAGAATCAAAAATACTTCCATACGAGGTCGTTTCAGAGAAATGTTGACCCATGTCAACACTTATAATAACCAACCGAACATCCAAAATGAGCCCGGCTCACCCAGGTCCCGAACCAACCACCTATCTAATGCAAACTCGGCATTACAGAGCTAACGATGCTGACGAAATTCTCATCCGAGGCCGTCTTCTCTGAATGTTGACCAAAGTCAACCAAACAAGCCCAACTGGCCTGAAAACACAGAACAAGAGAGAATTTCAAGATGAAAAGCTCTCGGATGCCGACCAAAGGTCCCTCTAGACCAAAGTCCATGCTCCGGAGCTAACGGAACTATCAGAATTTGATTCTGAGTACGTTTAACAAGAATGTTGACTGAAGTCAACAATTTCAAAAGCTAAATCTCTAAAACAAGGAATGGCCAAAAAGACCAAGCAAATGGCCCGAGCACCAAACTACCGGTCCCAGCAAGCCATAAATGACTTGGGGCTAATACAGGCAAGCTCTAACGGTACAAGAAAGGCGAAAACGCGTAAATGACCGGAAGGGTCATTACATCATCCACTACTAAAAAGACTTTTATCCCCGAAAGTAAGGAAAGAAAGATAGACTAGAGATTAAATGAACAATTGAAACACAACCCGCACTACCCTCTTAGACAACATGGGTAGCCTTCTCGGCCGTACGGCACCCAACATAACCAACGAACGCAACCAAGCCTAAACCCATTACTAGCCAAGCTAGATCCAAACTCATCTCCAAAACTCCAAAGATTTGCCGACCTAAACTGAACTTTGAGAATCTCAATCGGAAGCACCGACACAACACCGAAACTAGAAAAGCAAGGCTATACACACACAGAGCTCGAATCTTCGAAACCACAACCAAATTTACCAGAAGAGCCATCAACCAAGAACTCTAACTCATGAACCCGCTGATCCGCAAATCTCTTTTATCCTGAACAGAACCCTTTCACACCATAACCAAAGGTTGCATACAAGTCAAACACTCAACCACCATCGAAGAATCAACTGAAACACCAAAAATACACAGCCTTCGCTTATACTCTACCACGAACGAAGTCACCCTTTATACTCAAGTTCTACGAAAGTCAAGCTAAAGTCTACTAACTTTTTCCTTCCAATATAACAACCCGTAGCAGGTCCTCAAAAACTGGAGTTACCTGAACTGACTGACCATCAAGCAATGGAAGAACACTTTTTCCAACACCAAACTAGCTAACAGAACCCAACTGATCAACCCATCTGAATCCGACTGAAATCCGCACACTAAGTTTAGGAGAGGCATGTATAAATACCTTGTGTTGATGGAGAAACTTCTAAATTGTAGAACAAATCCAACCACTGCATCATGCCGAGTTTGAGTCAACTGGAAGCAAATGAACCAGGGCAACCTGCCCAACAGACAAAAACCAAAACCAATCTCTGCAAGGAGTTTGGTAAGCCTACCACAAAGCTCGAAATCACCGGCTAAGCTCCAAACTCTGAGAATACCGCTGCAACTCTGAATACTCAAACACCATTCTGAGTTGAAGTTATCTTACCAAGCTCACCTTGGGAAGAAGTCCACCATGCCATGAGTACCAAGTCAAAACACCCTGAAGGCCAAGGAAAAAGGGCATGGGGTTCAAAGTTACCATCTAACCATAGAAATTTTTGCATATACCTTCAACTCATTCCTTTGGATCGAATCAACCGCTCTACCAGATCTGCACACAACCAACCATTTTGAAGCATATATCATACCGAACTGCTAGCCCATACTGGCCTTGTCTAACCAACATTAGAATCCTACATAAACAACAACCCTGGAAGAATCAACTAAACAAACTTTCAAAACCTTGGCAAATGAAGGCGACCATAAACCTCAAAGCATTATTAGAACCCAAGGATAGGCTCGATAGTCTCAACCCATACTACTTGACCACGTACAATACATCACCGCTAGTTCTGGGACCTACGCCACTGCATTTGTCCAACCAAGAAGGAAGAAACTATTTACCATGAAGAGCACCGCTGACATCAGGAATATCCTACCTAATATAAAGGTTAGACAAGGACTAGGTGTCCAAGGCCAATAGCCGCATCCTGAACTGAAGTAAGAAAGCTAAGTTGCCCGCACTCACTGCCTCCCGACACTAGGATGCTGCAACCAAATAGAAACTGCTGTGAACCATCCGATGAGACCTGTCAAGCCATGATTCTGAACCCCGACTTTCAAAATGGCCAACCAAAGCCTTGGTCGAACTCCTATGCTGCCAATGAACCTTTAAGAACCCAAGCCAACTAGGCTTGAATACGCAAGTTGCCAACACCGCCCCTGCTACTAAAACACAACCAATCGATGGAAAACCCACTGCATTGTGTAGACGGCTGAATCAAATCACCAACACACAATCCCAAAGCAAAACTCCATTGCCACCTCAGTCACCTACTAGGACACATAAACACAAACAAGGAGTCATCTCCCTCCTTTTTCAACAAAACAAAAAAAAATCCTTCCGTAGCATATACTGAAACTTACAATTTCTTTCTCAAGTAAGAACCTGGAGCCATTCCCTTAGCTACCAAAACTTATATTGTTACAACTTAACAAGACAGGAGAAGAATGGTCTGAATACCTGACTTACCCAATATGCTATGAATACAAACCAACCACGAGGTTATGGTCAACACTTAGTCGGAAGTGCCAAAGTCAAAACCCAATCACAATGCCAACAACAAGTGCTCATCCAGTGAACTACGATCAGGATTTGTTCCAACTGGAACTGGGGATATAACAAAACACCCGACGGACAAGGAACTTGAGGAGACTATGGGAACAATCCACATACCTGCCAACCTCCAAAACTAATCAACAAAGAGGTTTAACTCTAAACACTCGAGAGGCCAAACCGATTTATGCACACTAGCATAACCAATATCTCCCAACTAAGCCAAAGTCTCATCTCCGGTACAACTACCGGTAATACACTGAACCATCACACGGAACTCTAGCCATGCTAGATAACGGCCTAGGTAACAACCATCTAGGACCGCTAGAAAGGAAGACCCAAGGGAAGCCTAGAACCATAACAAATAGGAAGCAAGCTCTACAAATCCTACTCACAAGCTATAACTCCGGGTAAAACACCTCACAAGGCTAACTCATCCCCATCCACTACTAAAGAATTAAACTACCAATAAAACAACACATCGATACTACAATTCAGGTAGCCAAACAACTAAACAAGTAGTAGGTAGGCATATAAGCAAATAAATAATAGAAAAGAAAGAATCGCAATGCGAGCAGGACTAACACAAGTCGAAGGTAAAAAAGGCCTGACCTGGAGCAACGATGTCAGGAACCTCTACCTCTGGCCCACCAAGAGGAGCATCAAGCTGACGGGATCTAACTCTGTACTGACTAGTTGAAACTGAAGGCCCAACCGACCCTCGCCGGGGACAAGCTCTATGAAGGTGACCAATCTCTCCATAATCCTAGAAGCCAGGCTGACCAGGATACACAATCATGGGGCAATTCCTAGAAAGTGACCATGCTCACCACACAAAAAATAGCCTCTACCAGATGAATCCCGATGAAAAGATCTCACTAAACCTGGCAAGCTACCACGGCCTACACACTCTGAAAGCAAACCTTAAAGGATATGATCTGAAACCTGCCTGCTCTACTCAACATGTCTTATACCAACACCCTCTGGAACCCGTGGAGAAACTGAAATCGACCTGATAGATAAGAAGCACTGGAACCTATCTCTGGTGGGGAATCCCCTACCTCGAGTCTGAGAACCTCGAGAACTGTCCTGGTGATGATGTCTCTTAGAACTAACTCCGTAAGCCTCACGATATAAACCCTCAACAGCCCAAGCATGGTCTAATACCTGAAGGAAAATTGTCCCAACTGTAACCAAGTGCTCGGTCACCAAACGGAGTGGTAAAATCAAACGTCCAACAAAACTCTGAACCCGATCAAACTCCGAAGGTACAACCCTAGCATTACGCCTAACCATGTCAGAAAATCTCACCTCGTACTCCAATATAGATAGATAACCCTGTTGAAGAAATGGAAGCTCAACCCTAACTAAAGCATCATTCGCAGAACCAGGTGCTGAAACACTCACCAGAGGACTCAGAGTCCTAGCCACGGTGTCCTGAAGAATCGGGGTCACTACAAATCCAATTGGAGGTTGGGCTGGCCTCACACCCCCTAGTTGAGGTGCTAAACTCTCACTATGAAGTCCTGGCGCTGATGGAAGCACTGAAACATTAGGCACAGAAGCCTCGACACCAATCATTGTCAAACTCGTCTTAGGCATCTGAGAACAAATGAACAACCGAAGTCTTAGAAGTCAATAAAGCCAGGAACGCACAGTATGGAGCCAAGAAGATGAAACTTTTCCTAACAATGCCCTGTAGCCTCCCTAAGATAGGATACAGACATCATCGTACCGATCCACGAGACTCTACTTAGACACTTGCCTCTGTACCATGACACCGATGAACCTAGAGCTCTAATACAAAGTTGTCACGACCCGACTTCTCAGGTCATGATGGCACCTACAACCCCCCAGTAGGTGAACTAATCCTTATAGCCCAGAACGGTTAGTAATGGTCTACTACCTAACCAAAATGCACCAACAAGAAGAAATAAGCAGTAGAAGAATGTAAAGCTAGTCAAAGAGGAAACAACACCCGAATATAAGCATAAAGAAAGCTACATCAAACCCAAGACTTGGTATCGATAGTACAGAAGCATCTAAGAAAGTACAAGTACTAGAAGTAACAAAATACAATATAAGTTTATCTCCAAAAGTACAAGGAGTAACAGATACAAAAGATGAGATGTGGTCAAGCCTCGACCGTCAGGCGCTCACCCTAGTCTTGAATATCCATAAAATCTGCACGAGTCTCCAATGCAATCAACGGCAAAAACTCAACTAATATCTGCCCCAAAAAGTGCAAGAGTATAGCATTAGCACCAAAACAATGGGTACTCAGTAGGCATCATCGGCCGACTGAGCGCATATAAGATATAAAAGCAGTAAGTAATAGATAGCAAGAAAGCAGTCACCGAAGCAATAAGGAAAGCGCAAGGAGCTAGCACAGAGAATAGAAAACCAAAAGCTATAAGTAAAACATGCTAGCACAGAGGATACAATTACACAGAATCATATGTGAAGGAAAGGAGAACTCACCTGGAGTCCTTGCACAATAATATAAGTAAGTAAAGAGAGAGAGAGTTGATAAAATGGAGGTATACCGGTAACCTCAAGTAAAAGGAAAAGATGAAAAGCTGTCTAACATACTCAAAATGGAATCAACAAGTATAAGGAAATCATAACACCAATCCAATCACATGATAGTATAACCACGAAATCACCTCAGAAGTACAACCCTAGGATGAAATAACTAGACTGCAATAACTGAGAGATACCACTCAAATTCCGACAAGAATAGAACCAGAATCTCACACTCTGCTCAGAAGGCCACACAAAAGTGCCTCAATAAGATAGGACTCCCTAGCCCTCTCAATAATCATACATCCCACAACTGAAGCCTCAACAGGTTAACCATCACTAATCCTCCAATAACCGAATGCCAAAACAAAGCTCTAAAGAAAGACATGAGTAAATATAATCTACCTACAGTCCCAATGGCCGCCCATACAACCTAGGAACGCAATCAAGTGAAAACAATCCCTCTGGTCGCCCATACAACCGAAGTGTACACTGAACACACAATAAACAAGGGTGGAATCAAATGGATGATGTGATATGATGTGACAGAAACCGGTATGTTCCCCCTCAGGTACCCCGCTGGTCCGTATAGAGGCAGGACCCATGGAAGGCTCTTTCCCATGTACCTCTCCTCCGTTGTACAACCCCACTCCTAGCATGGTGCGTCAGCCTGTAGCCTGTGGCCTAGGAATGATAGGGGTCCATGGAGGTGTACCCCTCGACCATATTCAAAAACTTAATCTCAAAATGTGTCCTCCATAATCAAGTTTGGTTTTAAGCCAGTGGCTAAGTCTCAAATGTAGCTCAAAACTTGAAATCTCATAGTACATGACCGGCTTTGACCCGGGTCTAAAACTGTAGTAGTAATCTCAAAAGACCCTCTCACAGGGTGCCCGAGGTATACTCGAGTCTAAATCAGTGATAAAAAGTCTTAGTAACCCCCTCCAAGGGTGCCCCGAGTGTAGCCGGGTCTAAAATTGTAGTAAATCAAGTTTAGTGCTCTGCCCAGCAGAGACTAGTATCACTAATAAAATCAAGTCTGGTGTTCTTCCTGGCAGAGACTAATATCAGTAATTAAATTAGTGCAAAAACATCCAAAAAGCCTCTTTGCTTTCATCAACCGTACCAAAATTGGGCCCTTGGGGCCATGCAAGTTTAGGAAAACCATCTGTAGTTGCTCGCAGCCAAAACTGTAGTAAAACATGAAGGGGAAAACCTTTTTTATGGATGATATGCTCGCACACAAATATAAAATTAGCCTGGCGGCTCACAACAACTCCTATCAGCCTTGCACAGACCCAGCAGCTACTCAGAAGACATAACCAGCCTAAAAGGCTCATCTCTATGTCTGGGACTTGCGGACATTCCCCAAATAACCCACCATCTATGTTCTAGAGTCAATACAAGGTTGCACAGGACCACAAGGGTAATATACAATACTATGCGAATACTACAAACCACGTATGAATTAAACGGACCAACAAGGCAGACAAGGTCTGCGGTACCAACCTATAACAACCCACCCAAGGATGTTAATTAATACAGTTATAGCCTATATATGCAGAGTCTAGGTAGGGAAAGCCATAACCTACCTGTCGTCCGACGAATAGCTGTGGGGACGGCGTCATCCAGGCTTGAACTGCTTCGGGATGCTCCAAATTGAGAAACCACTATCAACACAATAATCTACATGTCAAAACAAGACTAACGATACCCATATTGCTAATATTTTAGCCGGGTCAAAATCCAGGTCACAAATGGGCTCGTGGGCCCTGCAACGCGAAACTTGAAATGAAAAATACACATGTGTTCCTTACCGTCTCGGGAGCACATGCTCAAAAATTGAACGGAAATGGACAACAATTGGGGCTCAAAACAGCCCGCTCAAGTCAAGAATTAAAGAAGGAATTTCAAGAAATAATTCCTGAATTTAAACAAAAGAAACTTACCACCACGAGAAGATGACCTACGGGAGTGAGAACTCATAATCCATGATCATGCCAAGCTCAATAGGGCAGATTCTACAAGGGAGTTCCAAGCTTCAAGAATTACAAAAATGGTGGTAGCAACAATGGAGAAGAACAAATTTTGGGGAAGAAGACCTTACCCAACAACGACGAAACGAGATTTCCTAACAATTTGATGGATTCTCCAAGCTTTGGGACTGATGGGAGAAATTTGGTCCGAGAACTTGGAGTTTAGAGTTGGGAAAAGTGTGAGAAATAAGCTAGAAAGACGAAGGTCAAAGAATTATATAGTTGCTGGTCACTTGTCAGCGCTATCGCGCTAAAGGAGCGCGATCGCACTGTAGGAAAAGTCCTAGACTAGTGTTATAGCGCTACAGGAGCGCGATCGCGCAGAAGGAGAAATCACAGGCAAGCACAATCTCTCTAAGGGAGCGCGATCGCACTTAAGGCCACCAAAACCAAAAAAAACTAGCAACAACCAAAACTTCTACGGGGCATTCTGGGCACGATCGGAACCCAATACTCAAAAACCAATAGCTCTATTAGAGTGGAAACGACGTTCTGGACTCAATAGAATCGACAAAACTTCCATATGAGGTCCTTTCAGAGAAATGTTGACCCAAGTCAACACTTATCACAACCAACTGAACACCAAATGATCCTGGCTCACCCGGGGCCCGAACCAACCACCTACCTAACCTAAACTCGGCTTTTCGGAGCTAATGGCGCTGACAAAATTTCCATACAAGGCCATCTTCTCCAAATGTTGACCAAAGTCAACCAAACCAGCCCAACTGGCTTAAAAACACAGAACGAGAGAGAATTCCAAGATGAAAAGCTCCCAGATCCCGACCAAAGGTCCCTCTAGACCAAGGTCCACGCTTTGGAGTAAACTGAACTGTCAAAATTCGATTCCGAGCACCTTCACCAAGAATGTTGACTGAAGTCAACAATTTCAAAAGCTAAAAGCTCTAAAACAAGGAATGGCCAAAAAGACCAAGAAAATGGCCCGGGGCCCGAACTACTGATCCCAACAAGCCATAAATGACTTGGGGCCGCTACAGGCAAGCTCTAACGGTACAAGAAAAGCAAAAATGCGTAAATGACTGGAAGGGTCATTACAATATCCAACACACCGTAAGATGGTGGAGTCTGAAATTGAGGGTATATTTACTCCTTTATTATGCCAAGTCTTGCATATTTATATCTGGTATCGTGTGAGATGGCCAAGTCTAACATTGAGGATATTATTATTATTTATTATGCCAAGTATGGCATCCAGCATATTCATGTTTAATATCTTGTAAGACGATGGAGTCTGACGTTGAGGATATTTATATACTCTTATTTTATTGTCATATTGAGACAACAAAATCTCATACTTAAGTATGCTTATACATTCAAAAGCATCGATCGCCAGAAGATGCAACTATGTTTGATCGTATTACAAAGTCCTTGTCACCCCGATGATAAAAAAATGCTTGCCATCGAGGATAGAAGCATATAGTCTGAAGGATGTCTGCAAGACGCCATCCAAATCAGAAGATGAACCAGATCTCCCTAAATTGGAAGGCCAAAGGTTGTCTGTAAGCCACAGCGATGTCCAAAACTGGATAGTGTGCAAGATTGCCCAAAACTTGACAGACTAAGAGTTATCTGTAAGACGCAGCGATATCTGAAATCGGATAGTGTGCAAGATCAACTAAAGATTGAAAGTTCAAGGGTAATGCATAAGTCGCGATAATATCCAAAATTGGATAAGTGCAAGACTACCAAAAAATAATAGTCCAAAGGGTTATCTATAAGCCACGACATATCCACATTGATATTATGTAGGACAACCCAAAGGCTAGCAATTCAAGGGAAATCTGTAAGTCGCGTTACATGCAAGATCGGATAAAACTGCAGGATTACCCAAAAACTGGCAATTTGAAGGACATCTATAAGCCGCCTCTATCCAAAGTCGAATGATGTGAAAGATCACTCAAAAGCTGACAAATTGAAGGATATCTGTAAGCCGCCTCTATCCAAAGTTGGATAATGTGCTAAGATTAACCAAGACCTGATAATTCAGGGAATATATGTTAGTCGCGTCAATCCGAATAATGCACAAGACTTATCCCAAAGGCATATGCAAAGACTACTGGCAATAGCCACGAAGGCTATCACATTCTAGAGAATGTCGCAAATGGTTACGAGGACCGTTATATCCCAACGACCATGAAGGTTATCATATCCAAAGATCGCCATGTCCAACTGCCACAAAGGAAATCCTATCTGATAGCTATGAAGGCTATCATGCTTATTTTTCATGAAAATTGCTATTTCCTAAGACAGAGATAGGGAAAGGATGACATCTTCTTCAAAAGTAACAAATGCGAAAAATGAGGTACAAAGCTATTTTTCTCTATTGAATCACTTTACTACTGACCATTTTGTTTCAAAGTTTTGTCGAGAACATCCGAGAACATCCGAGAGGATGAAAATCTTGAATCAGAATGACAGGTATGAAAAGCGTCAAAAGGACGCCACGACACGGGATTCAAACATAATCCCAGGATAAGGTATGGCGAACAAATTACCTCTCCAAATAGAATTATATTATTACTAACACTTTTGTCTTGATATGTTGTCGAGAGCATCCGAAAAGGGTGAAATTCCCAAAGCAAAACCACAAGTGCGGACTATACCAAAAAGGACACAGCACAACGTGGAACTTTTTCTTAGCAGCAAACTGTGAGGTAGCCCGAAGAGGAATACCAAACTCTTTGGACACAAGCTGAGGAATGACATACAACGCCGTCAAATCACACCCCTATCAGAAGGCATGTGGGTATTTCCTATTGTTGGGTTTTAGTTTCACATCCAAAGTATTTTTCTAAACTCACGCTGGGAGTAATATTTCTTCTTTTCAAATACGGGTGACGATACAACTCGATCTTTGGAAATTATGTCCAGCTAAAATCTTATTTATGGGTGTGAAGCGTGTCACATTCATAGTTGAGAGATTACAAGCCTCTTTTCTATAGCTCAAATTGTAATGACCCTTCCAGTCATTTACGCATTTTTGCCTTTCTTGTACCATTAGAGCTTGCCTGTAGTGGCCTCAAGTCATTTAAGGCTTGTCGTAACCGGTAGTTCAGTTCCTGGGGCGTTTGTTTTGTCTTTATGGTCGTATGATAAGTTTTGAAGTCAAGCAAGTCGGCAAAAGTTATAGTAAGTTTCTTTAATAATTTTTTTGAACTTTGGGTCAAATGTGTCAGAGCTTTTGTCTCAATATATAAAAAGTTAGATGTCCTCCAACCTACCCAATGAAAGGTCTACGAGTCTAGTTTCCAACGCACAAAACCTCACGTCCAATCGATCTCAGAGTAAAAAGTTATGATTGTTTTACCGCGGACTGTCTAGCCAAAAACTGGGTCGCGAACCAGGTCGGGTAAAAATCGATTTAAAGCTTCAATTCACGTTTTAAAACACCAAAACAGTTATGAAATAGAGAGAAAACATAAGGGAGGGTTCCAAGAGAATTCTTGAGTGATCAAGGTGCGTGTTTGGTAATTTCTATCGCTAAAGTTTACCCCCGTGCCTAGAAACGCGATCTCTACGTGTGGCAATCATTTTCCCCTTCGATAAGCCACGTTTGGAGCTGGTTTCAGAAGTTAGGACTTGGTATTTCTTGGTGTTTCTTCAATATTTACACTTGGTTTGCTAAGGTAACCATCTCGGGGCTCTTTTATGATCATTTTTATGAAGTTCTACGGACGTTTCATCAAGTTATGATCCTTTTGGGAAATCTTCCAATTTAAGCTTAATTATGAACTGTTTATAGGTGAGTATAAGCTGCGTATATATAGCGTTTGTGAAGCTTAGGACGTAAGGAACAATTTCCATGAGTAACTACGGGCATTCAGACGTTCGTTGGAAGGTATTTTTGTCATTTCGGAGTTTCTTAGAGTGGTTCGAGCTTTGACATCATCGTCCTAGCAGCTTGTCATCGGACGCTAGGTAGGTTATGGTTTAAACTCCCTAGACTTAGCATATATAGGATAAAATTGTATTAATGGGCATCCTTGGGTTGGGTTTATTAGGTCGGTACCACAGACCTTGACCGCTTTATTCATGCCCGCTTACTTTTGTTCCTCCGATGCTTGTAGTACTTGTCGATACATTTTATTTACCCTTGTTGTACTGTGAGGCCTTGTAGACTCTGTAACATAGAAGGTGGGATATTGGGAATATCCGCGAGCCCCGGTTATAGAATTATCCTTCTAGGTTGGTTATGCTTGCTGAGTAGCTATGGGCCTGTGCAGGGTCGATAGGTTGATTGAGAGCTGCAGGGCAGATATTGTGTTTGGTCATACCATTTCCATGCATATAAAGAGGTTTTATCCATGTTTTCCTATGATTTTGGCTTCGGGCCTACTGGCACTACTTTCTAAACCTTGCATGGCCCCGGGGGACCATTTTTGATAGAAATGAATTGGAAATAGTTTGATTTAACTTGTGAATATTCTTGGGTAAAAGAAGGTAAAGTTATGATTTATATCACTAGTTTTATGATTAACGCTAGATTCGACAGGGCCGGGGTGCTAGTTGAGCTTTCTTACTACTTGAGATGATTTTAGCCTCGGTTGGACCGAGCACCTGAGATGACTTTCTACTGTTTAGACCCGGTTATGCTCGGGAACCCTTGGAGGGGTTTTTGAGATGTTTTCCCACTACTTTAGTCCTGGACAGGGTCTGGGCATGCATATTTGAGACTAGGTCTCTATCTTGAACCCGGACTTGCTTTCGGATGACATGTTTTGATACTGAGTTTTAGAATGGGGTCGAGGACCTCCATGGACCTTGCCATCCGGGCCTGGGGATTTGGGCTGCGTGTGCCGGAGGAAGGGTATACGGCGGAGTAGAGGTATATGGGCAGTGTCCTTCTATGGAACCTACCTGCTGGGCTCGATCGACACCGAAGGAGGTACATACAGAGATACCATTTCACTTGAGATCTTCATGCATCACATCATTCACTGTTTGAGGCTCTACTCTTGTTTGTTATTTGTTGATTGTGTGCTCCGGTAGTATGGGATGCCGGAGGGTTTGTTTTCACTTGTTTGTGTTCCTTGGTTGTATGGGCGGCCGGGGGACTTTAGGTAGACTCTTGCTATTTACTTACAAAATTTTTCCCTGTTACAATTAGGTATGAAATTGGTTACTGCTAGGCTGTTAGTTTCTGGATTTGAGATTGATATGATTAATTGAGTTTGATTCCTGTCTCCGAGCATGCCTATCATTACTCTTTCCCTCTTCCTCTTACACTTGAGGTTACCAGTATACCGTCCATTTTGTAAACTTATTATGTATATACTGTTATTGCAAGGACCCCAGATGTGTTGTTTCTTACTTTCACCTATGCGTATGGTGTATATATTCTGCTTGCTGGCCTCACATGTGGTTCTGTTGACTTCCCTCTGGGCTAGTTCATGTGTACCTTTTGTTGATTTCTGTGACTACTTGCATCTATTCTGTCTGTTACTACGCTTTTATCTTATATGTGCCCACTCGACCTATGATACCTACTGGGTACCTTATGCTTCACATTTGGTGCCCACCCTACCCCCTCCATCTTTTGGTGAAGATCCTAGCGTGGGCCATCGCTGCTAGATCATTGTGATTCGTTCTCGGAGATCTTTTGAGGACTACTTCAGACTGAGGGTGAGCTCTTGGCGACCAAAGCTTAGATTTAGTTTATCTTTTGCTTTGTGTACTCTATTACCATTTGAAGACATCTGTATATGTTCTTTTGGATCGTTTTTACTCCTTATATGTAGTTCTGTGTCTATACTATGATACCAGGTCTTGGGGTTTGGTTTAGTTTCCGCATATGTATATATATATTCCTGTTATCTATTCTCTTCATCTTGTTCCCTTACTTTTGTTATTAAACTGTTCTTCCGCTTATTTGTTAGATAGTAGGCCATTACTAACTGTTCTGGGCTACATGGATTGGTTCACCTACAGGGGGGTTGTAGGTGCCATCATGTCCGAGAAATCGGGTCGTGACACAAATCCATTTGTCACTCATCTCGAGACAAAGGTTGTCTTAACATAAAGATTACCTTTTCCACCAATTGAGTCAAACTACAAGCAGCCTTATTCCTAAAGTCTTGGGATATGTAGGCAAGCTCTGTGTTGAAAACTCGGCCGCATTTTGAACTCCCCCCAATCCTCTTACTCCCCAGCTTTTCGATCTCTTCGTACTCTGAAACCGGAATAGTTTGGAATCCTTTCAAAATCATGCGTAAAATCAAGCATCTTGAACTACAACTGGCCTGATTTCTCATATAGCTTGAGTTATATAGGAAACTCGATACCGGAGTTCAACCATGATTCCTTAAAATTTGTGCTAGAACCAACCGCTTTCGGAAGATGAATCTCTGGTCGGAAAAAATTGGGAACATCAATTCCCTTTGCCCAGGGTTCCTTACATCCAGCCTACCCAAAGGTAGGGGTAGTTGTTGACACCCAATTTTATCCTCCACATTAAAAATTAATCTTCAGCCTTTCTCAAATTTTAAACAATTTTTGAAATAATTATTTTGTAAAAAGGATAAATCATTTTCCAAATCAGCTTTATAATAGTCTTGAGTAAGAATTTATATTTTTCATATTTTATTATGTGGAATTTTTATAAGCTTACTTAAAGAACTATTTCCAAGTCTAATTTCAGGAGAAAATCCTTTTTTAAAAGATTAAAAATGCTTGATTTTCCTCCAAATGGATTAAAATTAGAAGTTAATTGAATGATTAATTTCATAACTCTTAAAATGAGGTAATTATGTGTTAAACATAATAATTATTTCAAATTGTTTAAATTAATTAAGCTCAAGAATTGATTTTAATTGATTCGTCTCCATTCCAATTCTAGCCTATTTCTCTTAAAATCATTTCAATTATAGCCGAATTTGGCTAATACATGTCAAAATTGGCTATCTCCTTAATTAAAAGTGGCCACATTTTCGCAAATGTGGCCATATCTGCGAAACACCTCATAACCCACTCCAGTCCACTCTACAACCCCTAACACGCTCCAATCCCAACCCAATAACCCCTATATTCTCTCTTCTTCTTTCTCCTTCCACATCAGACGCCAAAACTAACCCAAAGCTTCTTCATAGCTACACCAAATGACAACACCAATGACTATAAAATGATGCATCCATCCTCCAATTTCTGTCTAAAATTCCATCTGTTCTCCATCAACTCACGTCTCTGGCCAACTAGAAGAATCGTGAACATTCTAGAAGGGACAACTGGCTTCTCTCAATGTTACTGTCCCTAAATTCATGGTGAATTCCTCTCAATTTTTACTGAAAAAGTACATACGTGGACGATTCCTTCTTGATCGCCCAGAATTCGAGTTCAAAAATTCAAATTTCCCACAAGGGGTTTTCCTGAAACACCCTCCATTTCCCCCTATAAATACAGGTTGTTATAGAGGGATTAGGGGCTGGCTTATGGTTTTTCTTGAGTTTCTTTTGGAGAACCGCTCTCTAGCTCAAAACAAAACCAAAAGATTTCAGAGAAATACACTTACAAAGAGAGTGTTCTCGTTGATTTTGATAAGCTCAGTTCAATTCCTGTGGTGGTAAGGTGATTCTGATGAGGCTCGTGGTTCCAGTCGTTTCTCCAAGAAAGGTAAATCCATCGTGCTTTTACTCTCTTTATTTGAGTGTTGAGAAATAACGTGCTTTAGTAGTTTATTCTTATTCTTGTGCTAGTTGTAATATTCTTGAAGCATGAACACCTAGGTTCGATTAAGACTAATTAAATATGACTTGGGTTTATTCCAAAATGGGATGTTTGGTGCTTATTCTTTTCTTTTCTTGGTTAATTCTGTCGGCATCAATAGTATGAGATGGGCATTTCATGACTTGAGTGTTTGAAAAATCTGTCCGAGCATTAGAATTATTCACTGAATTTTGAAGTTTAACAACTTAATGTTTTAGGGCTCTTTTTGAACAAATAAAAAGTGGTTGGATGGATTGACTGTGTCTTGGTGATTATGTGCTTATTTCCATCTGCTTAGGTTCAATGTTCCTTCGATTACATGAATTAGTTCTAACTTGGCTTCACCCTTTCTTCCTTTGTGTGCAATGTTTGATATCATTGGAAAAGGCTGCTCCTTTCTAACGTGTGAGATGTTAAGCCTGCCAAAAGATGAACTGCTTTACCTCATTTAAATCCCATCTAAAGTTAAAATATCTTTTCTTCGCTTAAAGATCGAATAGACTCGTCAAGCTTGAGTCTTTGAAGTAGTTTCGAACACTACCCTGTTACTAGTATGATTTGGTAGCAACGCTTGAATGTGAAATCCCTTCATGTGATCTCATATATGTTTCCTCACCCTGGTCCTGCCTGTTCTCCATGTTTAAAAAATCTAAAGTTAATTATTTGGGTTCCCTTGAGACATTAAAATGGTGTAGGAAAAACTTTGAAAAAACATGGACTCTTTTTTCCTATGTTTAGTGAATTTTGAATACCCAGGGGTTGGCATTGTCTGGATGATTATTGTTAAGTTTCCAAAATTATGTGTTGCATAGTCGAGCCATAGCCCAGCTTTAGTCCCTTCATGTTCAATTCTGTTGTCTAACGTTAAGCTGTTAAAATGTTTGTATATTTGAAGTAAACCCTAGCCATGGTTAGAAAAAATACATATGTCGACTTATATTCAAGCATGTTGTACAACCTCGTAATAACATGCTTATTTTTGTCGTACTCGATTCTTCTCCTTGTGTTGCCTTAAAGAATATTCAACTCTTATGTATCGGTTCATAAAGCTCTTCTACGAAATGAGTAGATGAGGGGGGGGGGGTCTTTTCATGTTTGTGTTCAAGACGTTTTCTTTAAAAACATCACTTGATCTTCTGTTGGGCCTGCTTTTTGTCATAAAAGAGCATTGGTTTTGGTTTAGCTGCTATACTTAAAATTACTTATCATCATATGGTTTCTTCATCTTCAAGTAATAGCACCTTGAATAGATAAGATAGTGTATTTGATACTTCGTTTTGTCCACTCATTTTGTGCATCTGGATACTCTTTTTATTTATTTTGCGAGTTTAATAGATATATGTTAATCCATTGCCTTTTATTTGTTTACATGTAATGTATTGATTCCCATTCGGGACTCATAATAGCTCTCCCTACATGTCATTGGGCATGGATACCCAAATCAAGTCATCTTCTAGCAAACATGTGCGAAAAATGAGATATTACAGATTGAAAGAGGCAGAAAAATGGGGCGAGCCCATGAATATCAACAGAAGTAGAAGCAGCCCAAATGGACTAAACTCAAGAAGGAGTTGGATCGAAAGTCCAATGATTTGGCAGAAAACGGGCTGCAAAGCCCACAACTTAGATATAGGACAAGTTTCTGGACTGAAAGTCCAATTATGGATTAAGACAAAGAGCTTAATTCCTTCTGTTTCCTTTTAAACTCTTTATATTTTGTTTAGTTAGAATTATTTGTAATTATTTAGGACTAACATTTTAACTTAGTTGAATTTTCCCAAAAGAGGAACTCTTTTCTTGTTTTAAAACACACTTTCCTTAAAAATGTCTGTCTAAACCTTTCATGTAAAAAAAGTTTCTTACCTACAAAATACGAGATGTTTGTTTACTGTTTTCTTTCCTTCAAATGTAGACACCTTTTTTCTAGAATCTGCTACCAAAGAATTAAAGAAAAAAATGTTATCTTTTTGTTAGTTAAAGTTAATATTCCCATGTTTTTGAAAACGAATAAATTTTCTTAAAATTAGTCAAAAGAGTTATGTTTTAATAAGATTGGATAACTGTATGTTAGCGGAAACTCCAAATGCCTTAAAAACCTTCTTGGAGCATTAATTTGAACCGTTACCCAAAATCTCGAATTTTTTCTAAGTTTTTATCTGTTTTAGACTTCAAAATTTTTAAAAAGTATTTTCTTGGTTTTTCTTCTATAAAACTAAGTGGAGACTCTTGCTTTTATTTGAAAAAGTTTTGAAACTTTAACTTAGGTTTTCGAAATGAATTTTCAATAAGTCGAAACATAAAAACCATTTTTCCCAAAAATAGTGCAATTGATACGAATTACTTCTATTTTGTAGTTCTTTGTGTTTTAGAAGTGTTCGGGAAGAATTCGGATGAAAACAAGTCAAAAAGGAGCCATTCAGAAGAAATAAAGAACATGCAGCTGATTAGCATGTGCGAACGCGGAAAAACCTCCACGTACGCGAAGGCCACTTGAGCAGAAGCTATGCGAATGCGGTAGTCTTTTTGAGTAAGAGAAGGTCAACCAAATAGAAGACTCTTCGCGAATGTGGTGGAACACATCCATAGGCAAATAAGGAATATTACTTGTGGGGCAGAAATTGAAATTTCCCTTTTTGGAAACCCCAATCCACATAAAACTCCTCTCAACCGATTGGGAACATCATATTTGTATATTCTCACAACTTTTGGCAAGCTTGGAGAGCAAGTTCATCAACCAACACCATAGGAGTGCAGATTTGGATGCTCTTTATTGTAAAAATTTTAGTTTCCATTCTTCAACTCTTGTTTTTAATTGCTATTTTATTGGTGTAATTGTTGAATTCAGATTTTGGGTTTGTATTAGAGATAATACTTGTTTGGGTATTGAATTCATATATAGATTTTGCTCTTGTTTGATTATTTGGGTCTATTGAATCCCCCATGCTTGAATTTATAGTCAATGGTTGCAAACATTGTCTTAGCTTTCTAATTTGGGTTGTTTCTTGAGAGAGAATTTCCCTAAGTTAGGGAAGATTCAATAGTGGGGATTTAGGGTTTCCACTCTAGACCAAGGCTAGATATAGTTTGGTTGTCAAAAACTCCATCTAAGAGTTGGGGTTAGAGATAACCCAACTCACCCAAGTTAATTATTGGTTATTGCTTACTCGTGGTGGTTCGAGAGAACCCATGAGGATTTTTGCTTGATTGGTCGAAAGATGGTTAAGTGCACCTTTAGCCAAGACTACCCATGTATAAATTGGGTGCATGTCTTGCGAATTAAATGCCCACTCCCAAGTGTCCCTTGTTATCCTTTCTTGGTGAAAGCAAAGTGAAAGCCATTGATCACTCTATCTTTTATTTGATTTTCTTCTATCCTTAGTTTTCATTAAAAAACCCCTTTATATATATATATATATATATATCTTTCACCCTTTTGTTAATTGAACTTTAATAAGTTGCTTAAATTCTTTATTAGCTCGATCGCGACTACATTATTCTCTGTGGGTATGACCCCAACATTCGTCGGGAATATAAATGTGTTTTGCTCTAACGATCGCAATCATCTCTATTGGAGAGTACTTTTGAGAATTATCAAAAATGTCGCTTTCGTTTATAGCATTGATTTGAATTGTGATTGTAGTGACAACATCCCAATTCCCCCAACCTTTTACTTTTCTCTTTTTAAGCATTTACTCTCATTGTGAACTCGTTTCGCACAATAATCATTTAGCTAGCTCCAATTCCCTTGGGTACGACCCTAACACCCATTGGGAATTATAAATTTACTTTTGATGCACAATCGTTGTGACCTCAAACTTTTGAGAGCACGATTTGAGCGTTCATAAAAAATGGCGTTGTTATCAGGGAGGGGGTTAATTATTGCTAAAATAGTTGGTACCCATTGTAAGTGAGGGATTGATGATCCCATGATAGACGGGGAAACGTCCATCTTAAAGGAAGTTGTTGAGCTTCTTTATTGCTTTTTTTTGTCTTAATGGAAATCTAGAGAAGTCTGAGAACCCAAAAGTTGTGGTCATGATATTTCTTGTCCCCTTTGTTTATTGTTTATTGGTTTACTTCATGGTGCCAAGTGATTAAGCACACCTTGCTATATGGATCATATGCGTAACTCAAAAGAACACAAGGAACCCAAAATTCCAATTGTGCCTTTGTGTCCTTCGCATATGATGCATAGATATTGATTTGCGGGTCACACAAGGCATCGCACCAAGTTGAAAACAAAGAGCCAGTCACTGCTTCAAATGGCGACGCCTGGGGCAACTTGCACTTTGGATGGTGTGAATCGCACCAGCTTTGCATCTTAGTGGAAAATCCATGTAGGTCGCTGTTTGCTGGTGCGATAGCATATGCGACGTGCACTCTCTCTAGTACATTTAGCATGTGGTCCGCACAAGCCAACAATCACCTATTTTGTTTTTCTAATCCATTGCATTCCATCCTTTGTAGTTGCTAACTTCTTTGTAGAGTGTGTTTTTGTTTTTGTCTCACAATCTTTGTATGCAGAACATGTCTTCTAATAGGGGTAACCCCGAGAGAAGCTCACGCAGGACAATAACTCCCTCCTCTTCCAAGCCTACTTCAAAGAGGAAAAAGAAAGTCTTATCCTCCCGTGACCAAGTTTCAGAAGAGGAGAGGGTTTGGTTCGGAATAGAGGGCATGAAGGTTATTTATGATCGTGCTAGGGGCTGGAACTTCAATAAGGAACAAAGTTTCAAGTTGTATGCAGTGCAAGATAATCTACCTAATATCCCCACTGAGTTTGCCAATCGTCATTGGCAACTATTTCAGGAAGTTCCCGGAAACTATTACAAGGAGTTACTCCGAGAGTTCTTCACCTCATATCAGGCAACAGGGTTGTGAGACCTTCCCCGCACTAGACTCAGTTATGGTTTGGGGAAAAGAATTCAAGATCACTCCAGCTGCAATAATGCCATCTATTGGAGCACTCCAATTAAATCGGCACCTGACCTCACTGCTAAGCTACTCCTCAAGCGCAAACCTCTCGAATGGGCTGCTCCCATCATTGCTCCTGACATATATCCCTGGGATACTATAGGGGGTGAAATTACCTGCCTGACTTTATACTTCGAGGCACGCTTGTGGTATGACTTTATACTCTCCTGCTTTATGCCTTCTCAGAATGACCAAAAGATCACACATGATGGAGCCATGCTGGTAGCTGCTATCATGGTAGGAGATCATATCAACGTGGGTGAGGTCATTGCCTTAGTGATAAAAAGGAAATCTTGAAGGAGTGGTGTGCATTTCCCTTCCCAGTGTGAATTAGAAAACTTTGTGCACAAGTCGGTGTTCCTTACTTCGATTATGATACTCCTACTCCATCCATTGGTGTGTTGGATCTTGACAAGAAGACTGACCAGGACGCTCATCGATTCAAAAGGCGTAGGGTATAGGAATCAGTGGAAGTCAAAGATGATGACTCTGATGCTGAGATACATACCTCTTCTCTGTCTCATGCTTCTTCGGAAGCACATACACCCTCACCCACTACACCCTGAAAGCCACTGTCCAAAAATATCCTCCAGGACATGGTTGACAAAACATACAATCATGAGAGGCAATTGAGGGATTTATCAAATGATCTACCAGGTTTGATTGATAGGGTAGTCAAGTGGGCCATGAAAGAAGTTGTTGAAAGCATTCTCAATCTACGCAAATGGGTGGATGCTTGTGAGAAATCTATCAAATCCCTCCAGAAATACATGGCCAAGGAGAAAGAGAAAGACCAGTAATACAAGAAGATTTGACCACTTTGCCTCTACCTCTTAAAATTACCAGCCCCTTGGATAGCTTGTTTGCAGCCTATGAGGATGAGATGTTGTCTGGTAACGAAGATCAGGAGCTGGATGATGATGAGAGTGAGAAGACTGCAGATGAGGAGACAGTTGCAGATGATGATGATGATAAGGCTTAGTCCTCCAAGGAGTTCCACTCTCTTCCCATTAAACTATTAGCATTGAGGGCAATGCTATTTTTATGGGTAGGGGGTGGCTTTACTTGCTTTTGTTGGTGCCCATGATGGGTCTTGAGATATTAGTTTTAATTTCCCTTGTCGGGCCTTGATGACATTCTGCTAGATTTGTTTTAGCCCTTATTGGGCGCATTTTGGATGATTGTGATGCTATTGCCCTTGTCGGGCCTTTTGATTATGTTTTGTTTTTATTTTGAGCTTATTTGTGCCATCGCCGAGCTTGATTTTTATTGATTGAGATTGTGTTGCCGGGTTGGTCTTACATGCCCCATTGTTTCACTACTCGTGCTTTGCAAATATGCTAAAGTCTTACGTCGAGGCTTGTTTTAAAATGAATCATGAGCACGTAATATGGATGTCTCCTAGTTAATAGTATTTTAGAATTAAACTCCAAGGGTTTTCTTAATACCACGGTTCTTTCCCAAGGAGCAAAAGTTTTGATTATTTTCTTTTTCTTTACTTTTGTTTTTGTGTTGAACCGGGTTGGTGTTTCCCTATGATAGATTGAGAGGCAACTTTCTTAAGGGAAAATGCCAAGTTTTAGTTTTAGAATTCAATCCGCATTTGCTTGTGTCGAAATGGGCCCACCAAAAAATTTCTTTTGGAAAATTGTTTTGAAAATAAAAGGAAGAAGGGAAATGAATTTTTGAGGAAAAGCTCTCTCTTGTCATGACCTGCACACTCTCGCTTTGGCTTGATTGACTCATAAATGAGTGTGTAATGAACTCAGAATAGCTTGTCAAAAATCATTTGTCCAAATTGATTTTGAGACTAATGAAAGAAGTCTTGTGGCATGATGCCTTGTGTGGTGAGGCTTTACCTTGATTCTTGTGCATAAGTGTCATCTAAAACTTGCCCCGAATGTGATTCAAGGAAAAATTCTAGGTGTGACTGAGCTTGGAATATGACCTTAGGCCCTTTTTGATAGCCACTTCGCCCAAAGTACTTCCCATGACTTCAACCCTAGTTAAACCCTTTGAGCTTGTGACCATTCTTTGGCACCTTGTTAACACCTTGACCTTTTTGGAACCTCTATCTTGCCATCCATCCTCCTTAATTTCTTGAAAATGAAATGTAGGCTAAAAGCCTATGTTTGGTGGGGGGGAATGAAGGATAACATAGGCAAGTGCCTAAGTTTGGGGGTGTATGTGATCAAATGAGGAGAAGAAAAGAAGTGCACTCACAGTGCAAGGTAGAACCTTAGGTTTGAATTGAAAATATGCTCCAAAAGTTCAATCCAATGAGCAAAATGAAAAGCAAAAATAGGTTCTACCAAACAAAGGCAATACAAGGAGTTTTAATGATCATGAGTAAAAAAGAGAAATCTTTGGTTGTGTGAGGGAGAAATAAGGTGAAGCTGAAATTGAAAAATATGAGCGGTGTTTGAAATGAGAATAAAGAGCATTAGAGAGGTGTAGTCACTTGAACCAAATGAAAATCCTTACCTTAGCCCTAGTTAACATCTTAACCCGCAAGTCCTTGGTGAATACGAGTTTGGCTACCCTACATTAGTGGCGATATACATGAAGGACAAGCCAATGGTTCGACGCGTATGCACTTAAACTTCCTTGATAGAGTGAGTCTTTTTAATTCTCCTATAATCCTAATTATTTGTGAATGGAATGATTGTGAGTGGGATTCTCTCTTGTGGTGAGTGGCATCATGCACTAGAATTGAAACATGAGGTCTCTATTTCAATTGATGGGAATGACTGAGAAACGTTGTGTGGCAAATCTCGAGGCAAACCTTGATTGTCCATGCGAATGACTTGAGAAGCTTAAATGTATTGTTTTGAATGACAAAATTCCCTTGATTTTAAATGAGAACGAAGTCCTTTTGGAAAAGTTTTGAAATGGCCAAATGCCTTGAGTTTGTAGTGGTTCAAATTGAGATGAGAATCGTAGTTGAGTCTTTTTGTTTATTCTCATTTTTTTATTTTTAGTATATATTAGTCTTTTGTGCCTTAATTGAGTCTAGGGCATAATTCATTCCTTGCCTTGTGAGTATCTTGCTTGAGGACAAGCAATAGTTCAAGTTTGGGGGTTTGATAATTCGGTAATCTACCAACTTATTGAGCCTATATCCATGAATTATTGCTATGTTTTGAATAGATTTAGAGATTCTTATGTCCTTTATTGATGTCTATGTAGGTACTTTTGATAAATGATGAGAAACAAGGAAATGGACCCAAAAAGAGCTAAAAAGGAATGAAGCGTGAAGTGTTCGAAAAGGCTAGAGATTTTGACCTGAGATGCGATGGCCGTGCGACACGCACAAGCCGAGGTGCGAACCGCAACTCCTCCGCATGAAGCTGCAAAAACCACTGATGAATCTGCTAAGGGGTGCGGTCACTGTGCGATGCGCACATCCCAAGGTGGGAACCACACCCTCTTCGCATGAAGCTCCCAAAGTTAGCTGAAGTCACTGGTCTGACTGAAGAGGGTGTGCTACAAGCATATCATGATGTGAGAACCACATGTTGCACCACACACCACCCGAAGGGCAATTTTCTAAATTTTAGTGACATTTTGGGAAACTATAAAAGGCCAATTTAGGCACAATTGTGATTAACATTCTTTAATCCTGAATATTTTAGAAAGCTTTTTGCCTGGCGAATAAGTTTTCCTCTCCAAAGAGAAGAGGGTTTGAATCCATTCTCTTGGTTAACCATTTATGTACTCAAATTGAGCTTAGAACTTGAGATTCAGCTCCAATGAAGAGGATTTTGACTTACCCATTTGGTATATATGTCTCATTTGCTATGAGTGGCTAATTTCTCTTGTCTAGGGGTGTTTATAATGGGTGCTTGACAAATGGGTGTGGGTGTTGTTAATTCATCTTTATAATTGCTTATTTGACATAGGTCTAGTAGTTTCACCAAGTTTTAATCCTAAAATTGGTGGTTGCAAACATTAATTTCATTACTTGACTATGTTATTGCTTGAAAGAGGATTTCATGGTTTTGGATGTGAAATTAATAGTGGAAACTTCGGACTCCATCCAGATTTGAGGCTAGAAATAGCTCTTATCAAAGGAATCACCCACTTAAGGGTCTAATCTAGAGATAGTGTGACCTCTCCAAGCTTAGATTGGTTGTTGTGATCAACCCGATGAGTCTCTAACTGAGATTATCGTATATATGGTCGTTGATCAAGAGATAACAATCCATACCCTTGACCAATTCTACTTATGTCAATAAGCGAGAATAAGTGTGAATTGATAATCACCCTATCCCATGATTAAAGCCCCATCAGATACACATCCCTAGTCACCTACTCAATTTGATACACCTGCTTTTGTTTATAGCTTTGATCTGAATTGTGATTGTAGTGACAACATCCCAATTCCCCCAACCTTTTACTTTTCTCGGTTTAAGCATTTAATCTCATTGTGAACTCATTTCACACAATCTTCATTTAGCTATCTCCAAGTCCCTTGGGTATGACCCCGACACCCATTGGGAGTTATAAATTTTTTTTGCTGCATAATCGTCGTGACCTCCAACTTTGAGGAGCATAATTTGAGCGTTCATCAGTAAGGCCAATGTTGTGGCAGATGCATTGTTCCAGAAAGCAATGTGTATGGGTAGTTTAGCTTGTTTGGGGGTGTCAAAATGACCCTTACCTAGAGAGGTGAAAACTCTAGCTTCCAAGTTCATACAGTTTGGCATCTCAGTAAAAGGTGGGGTTTTGGCTAGTATTGAGGTGAAGTCAACATTTATGGATGAAATCAAGGAGATACAGTTTGAAAATGTGCAATTGAATAAACTCTGGAACAAGGTGGTGTCTGGTGAGGCCTCAGGCACCACACTTGATGCGTGTGGAGTGTTGTGGTTCAGAGGGATGGTATGTGTCCCTCGAGTTAGTGACTTGGTTCGAAATATGCTAATTGAAGCTCATGATTCGCGATATTCTATTCATCTAGCTATAACAAAAATGTATCGAGACTTGAGGCAACTTTATAATGGAATATGTGTCCAAGTGCCACAATTGTCAGCAGGTAAAGTATGAACATCAATGTTCTGCAGGTTTGCTTTAAAGGATGCTCATTCCTGAGTAGAAGTAGGAAAGGATAGACATGAACTTCGTGGTGGATCTTCCTAAGACCTTGGGAAAGTATGACTCAATTTGGGTCATCGTAGATAGGCTGACCAAGTTTGCCCATTTTATTCCGGTTAGGGTGGCTTACAACTCTAAGAAGTTGGCCAAGACCTACGTCAAGGATATAGTGAGGTTACATTGGGTGCCACTTTCCATTATTTCAGACAGAGGTATGCAATTTACTTCTAAATTATGGGTCAAGTTGCACGAAGAGTTGGGCACCCAACTCACTTTTAGCATAACCTTTAATCCTCAAACTGATGGACAGTCAAAAAGGACGATTCAGGCGCTTAAGGACATGTTAAGGGCATGTGTGATTGACTTCGAAGTCCAGTGGGATCAATTCTTGCTATTTTGTGAATTCTCATACAATAACAGTTATCACTCGAGTATAAACATGGCACCGTTTGAGGCACTTTTTGGGAGGAGATGTAGATCGCCCATAGGATGGTTTGAGGTAGGTAATGTGAAACTTTAGGCACTGATTTGGTGAAGGAAGCTCAGGCTAAAGTTAAAGGTATCCAACTGGCCGCCCAAAGTAGACAAAAGGAGTATGGAGACTGCAAGGTAAGGGACATGCCATTTCAGGTTGGTGAACAGGTCCTATTGAATGTGTCACCCATGAAAGGAGTCATGAGGTTTGGCAAGAAGGGAAAGCTTAGCCCTCGATACGTTGGTCTGTTTGAGGATCTCAAAGATGTGGGGATGATAGGGTACATGTTAGAACTTTCGCCCAGCTTTCACTACAAACATTTTAGGCCTAAGGCCACACTAAAGCTGGACAACACTTGTAAAGAGTTGCCTAAATATTTTTGGGTACACTTTTAAAGTGTAGCCTTAGTTTTTAGCTTTTGGTAACGGTAATATTGACAAAACTTACAAAGTGTGCTCTTTAGTAATATAGACTACACATTAAAAATGTTTCTACATCATGATATATTTAGCAACGCCTATTTACACATATGACTACACTCTCAAAATATGCTATTTTTATAATTCTAAATACAATACTTTAAAAGTGTGGCCTTATAATTTTCCTAAACTTTTCACTAAAATATTATATTCCCTATAATATATTTAGCCCTCCCTCCAAGTTGTAATTAGCCAAAAAAATAACTCATAAAAAGTATTGATATTTTAGGAATCAGAAAACTCTACCCACAGAAATTAGAAAACTCTCGTCTCTACTCTTTGCCCAAATCTCTACTCACAGAAATCAGAAAACTTTTTAAATAGCTTTTTCCCAACTACTGCAAGATCTAACTTTTCATGATTGAAGAATCTTGTAGGTGTGGATGCCTCATCGTATCCTAGGGCTCAAATCTGCCATCAATGGTATGGACGTGGTTTTCATGAAGAAGCCGCTGAGGCTGACCATAATACTCGTATGTCTGCTCTCTTTGATTCTCTTGATTTTGATGGCGGCCCTGGTCCTGAACAATGTCAGTTTCCCACACTCTCTCTATCTTATCTTTTCCTAGAATTTTCAGGACATTTTAGGGTTTTGGCTTTTTGCTCAAAATAGTTTGATATTAGTGTGGGTAGTTGAGTGCATTCTAATTTATAGATAGTAAAATATTTACTTTAGCCAAGCATCGCGCCCATGGAGTAGATAATGTTGTCACAATGAAATGGAAAAGAATGCTATTGCAAAACTTCTCTCTAGGTTATAAACATCAAAATTATATTCTTGAAAAGTAACCCATTTATGTGTGATTTAT
Organism: Jaltomata sinuosa; assembly: GCA_003996215.1. NCBI lineage: Eukaryota > Viridiplantae > Streptophyta > Magnoliopsida > Solanales > Solanaceae > Jaltomata > Jaltomata sinuosa. The sequence continues at coordinate 71,217 of QJPP01005056.1, forward strand.
GATTGGAAATCAGTCAAACTGACCGTCAAAAAGTTTTGGGTAGAGAAACTATTGAATGTTAATATTAGGTTGGGAGTTGTGCGTACTATGAGCTCAACTAGAAAGAGATGAATAAAGAACCCTCCAACATTTTCCTGCTATTAAAGTTCATTCCTTTGTCTACTTAGAGAAAGGAAATAATCATATAGAGAGAGGGGTCTTACAATTAGAAGTTTTTTGGTTATTAAAATGTTGTTACTCATTTCTCAAAGAGAACAATCCACTTTCTGTGCGAATCTAGCTTAACATGAACTCATCCCACAAAAGATGGGGAAGTGTTATGTGGATAGTTTAGTATTTAGTATAAGAAATAGTCTTAATGGTCATTCTGATTTGTTGACTCATAGGACACTGCATGTTATGTAGCTTTAGATTGGCTAAACATGTGGGTAAAGAGAGTTTGATGTTTTGATTTTGCTCTTAGTTGGTCATTTATTTTACTGTGATGTAACTAGCCGCGAGCACTTAATGAGTACAAATTGGGTGAGCTATTAGATAGCTCGCTATGCTGCTAGGATTCTTCAAAAATATTGTCGTGTGCGTACTAGATTCTTGTTAGGCATTTCACAAGGTAATGGAAGAAGTCAGTTTGTACCATAGGCATTTTACAAAGAAACTGTAGGCTTCTGTTAAACAACCTGCATGTCACACTGAATCTCCTTGCCCAAATCACTTTTCCCAAACTCACACTCAAATTAATGTTCTCGTCTCTACTCTTTTCTTAAATCTCTTTTCCTAAATTAATATACTGGTTATACAAAGCAAATGATGCTCTAAAGCTTAATCACATCGGAAGAATTTTATTGGAATAGAGTTTATCATAGTTCTCAGTTCTCTCCATCATAGTTTTCATCGCTTTCGTTAACTTCTAGATCTTAAATGGTGAAAGATCCAGTTTGCGTTCTCGTTACTGGTGTCGTTGGTAAACGACCTCTTATATTCACTTCAATAATCTTAATTTTTTGTGATTTTTTTGTGTTTTCTTATTTGATAACTTTGATCTGTTGTTTTACTTCCTTTTGACTTGAAGGTTTATTGGTTTTTAGAAGTGATGCCTATCATATTTAGTCATAGATCTACTTTTTTACTATTAGTGCTTTTGATTTAGTTCCTGATTTTGTTTTGATCCTTTGTTAACTGATTTAGGAATTTTTTTACATATATATGTTATCTGAAAGTCGTATGTTCTCCGTTTTAAAAAGAATGAAATCGGACATAGATGTCTTATTTTTTTACAAAATATTACTCACTCCATTTTAATTTGTTTGTCTTACTTTACTTTTATTCCTTTTAAAAAAGAATGGGTCTTTTCTTATTTTTTGACTAACTTTTTAATTTCACTTTTCACGTGATATATTAAAGATCACAAAATTCAAAAGTTCCTTTTATCTTTTTAAACTCCGTGTTAAGATAAAATCATGCATATAAATTAAAACGGAGGGAGTATTTGAGTATTTAGATGACTAAAGAAGTACTATAAGCTCTACAACTATTAAGAGTTGAAAAGTATTTAAATGGGAGAGGTAGGTAGTATTACTTTTTTTGCTATAGTTAATGTTGTTGATTCATCTACTTGGGGTTATCAAGCTACAACTATTAAGAGTTTAAAAGTATTAAAATGGGAGAGTGTCTTACTTTACTTTTAGTTCTTTTAAAAAAGAATGGGTTTTTTCTTGTTTTTTGACTAACTTTTTAATTTCACTTCTCACGTGACATATTAAAGATCACAAAATTCAAAAGTTCCTTTTATCTTTTTAAACTCTGTGTTAAGATAAAATCATGCATATAAATTAAAACGGAGGGAGTATTTGAGTATTTAGATGACTAAAGAAGTACTATAAGCTCTACAGCTATTAAGAGTTGAAAAGTATTTAAATGGGAGAGGTAGGTAGTATTACTTTTTTTGCTATAGTTAATGTTGTTGATTCATCTACTTGGGATTATCAAGCTACAACTATTAAGAGTTGAAAAGTATTAAAATGGGAGAGAGGTAGGTAGTATTACTTTGTTTGTTGTAGTTCATGTTGTTGATTCATCGACTTGGGGTTATCAAGCATGTTTGCTTGATGTATTTGTTGATTAATCAGTTATTTTTAACTATGTTAATTCGTGATGTCGAGATTCATCCCTTTATCGCTCCGATTCATCCTTCCAAAACGAAAACTAAAACTGATTACTTTTGATTTGTCAGAAACTCCGCTAATTTGATTTATTGATTTTATATATTTTTTCAAGAACCTTTGGTAGGTTCATAAATTCATTATCATTAAAATTTAAAAAGGATAACTGAAATGGAGATTGAGCACCCCTTCCCCCTAAACCTCAAAAAAATAAGGGAAAAAATAAAACAAACAAAACAAACTGACAGAGGAACTAATTGTATTCTTGAAAAGTAACCCATTTAATGTGTTGTTGATACAATTTGTGTTGGTTTTTACTTGTTTAACAATGGATTCTTTGTGCAGTCATGTGATGCTTCATTGTTGCTGGACTCAACAAGGAGGATGCTGTCTGAGAAAGAGACATACATGAGTTTTGGTATGAGAAATTTCAGATACATTGAGACTATTAAAGAAGTCGTAGAAAAGGAGTGCCCTGGTGTTGTTTCTTGTGCTGATATTCTTGTTTTGTCTAGTAGAGAAGGCATTGTGGGTCTAAGTTTTACTACTTAACTTACTTAATTTCATCTTTAACTTCCAAGAAGTTTTCTTTCTTGAAATGTTTGTTTCCTTTATTTCTATGTGTACTTGTAGTAGTAGATCTGGACTTACTCTAGTCATCAATACAAAAGTTCCCATTTACTCCATGGGCATTTAATATTGTACTTGAAGTAGACTTATCTATTTATGATCTTTGACAGGCTCAGATATTGGTCTTTGTTTAATTTCTTATTTGGTTCTTAAAAGTGGTTTGGTTAAATATACTAGTACTAATATCTTGTGATATGTATAATGGAATTGTACACAACTAGGAGGGCCACATATCCTACTGAAAACTGGAATAAGAGATGGAAGGAAGAGCAGAGCAGACATTCTTGAACAACACCTCCCAGACCACAATGAAAGCATGAGTGTTGTTATTGAGAGGTTTGCCAGCATTGGAATCAACACCCCTGGAGTTGTTGCCTTTCTAGGTACTATACACCCCCCCCTCCAAAAAAAAATCTTAAATATATTGGTATCTTAGTGTGAAGGGGAGTTCTGACACAACGATAATAGTTGTCCTGTCTAACATGTGTAGTAAACCAAATATCGTCAGATCCTTTTTTGGACGACTGGAGCTCATGTATAGAGGGACCTTTGTGCACCAAACTGTATTTTTCTTACTCTTGAAATGTCTTACAGTTGATTTGTCAATTTTATCTTCACTGTGGAGCCATTCTCTTTCTTTTTTTCCCTTCAAAGTTGTTTCTTCTTTCCTTTCCTTTCCTTTAACTCTGAATGAAATATGGGGACTGTTACAAGAACCTGAGAAAATCCTCCAGTACACTTGATTTTGTCTTTGTTCTTTCTCATGATCACGTCTCAAGCACAAACTAGTCGAAGTAATTTGAACTACACAAAGTATAGACAGGTCAACAATTTGAGACTTGAAAGGATTCAAAGGTACTTGGAAAAAATTAAACTTTTAGATAGCTGCCATTTTGTCACGACCCAATTTCTCGGTCATGATGGCACCTACAACCCCCGGTAGGTGAACCAATCCCCATAGCCCAGAACAGTTAGTAATGGGCTACTATCTAACGAATAAGAGAAAAAGATGAAAAGAACAGATAAAAGGACTATAAATATATACATATGTGGAAACTAAACCAAACCCCAAGACCTGGTATCATAGTATAGAGCCAAACTACATACATGGACTGCAAATAAACCAAAACAATATATACAGATGTCTCTGAATGGTAATAGAGTACATGAAGCAAAATATAAACTAAAGCTAAGCTCCGATCACCAAGAGCTCACCCTCAGCCTGAAGTAGTCCCCAACAGATCTCCAAGCACGAATCACAGCGATCTAACGGCGATGGCCCACGCTAGGATCTGCACCCAAAGATGCAGGGGGGTAGGGGTGAGCACCAAATGCGAAGCATAAGGTACCCAGTGGGTATCATAGGCCGACTGGGCTCATATAAGATAAAAGCGTAGTAACAGACAGAATAGAAGCAAGCAGTCATAGAAAACAACGAAAGGTACACAAGAACTAGCCCAGAGGGAAATCAACAGAACCACATGTGAGGCTAGTAAGAAGAATATACACACCATAGGCACAGGTGTAAGTAAGAAACAACGCACCTGGGGTCCTTGCAATAACAGTGTATACAAAATAAGTTTACAAAATAGACGGTATACCGGTAACCTCAAGTGTAAGAAGAAGAGAGAAAGAGTAATGATAGGCATGCTCAGAGACATGAATCAAACTCAACTAATCATACCAATCTCATACTTATCTGTAATAGAGAACAATTCTGTAAGTAAATAGCAAAAGTCTACCTACAGTCCCCCGGCCGCCCATACAACCGAGGAACACAAACAAGTGAAAACAAACCCTCCGGCATCCCATACTACCGGAGCATACAATCAGCAAACAACAAACAAGGGTGGAACCTCGAACCATGAATGATATGATGCATGAAGATCTCAAGTGCCATGGTATCTCCGTATGTACCTCCTCCGGCGCCGA